>JAECUM010007240.1:0-46568 GCA_016617855.1 Megalonaias nervosa | reverse complement strand
ACATTAACTCAACCTCAAAATAAATCGAAACTTCCTTACCATAGGTGTGACTTTAACCTTAGAAATGTCACACTAATGGCCATCAAAGACTTTTCATTTCAACTTTCCCAACTACCCACAAACCTTTTAATGTTTTCAATAATTTAAGATGGATATTCATTGCCATCTTACAGCTTTTATCACCTTGCACAACTCTGGCCATTTCTAGCATCAACAGAAATGTGGATGGACATCCACTAAAGAAAGGTTTCAGGCGCATTTATTTTTTCCTGACTAAATTGCACGCCCAGGTGGCTGCACAAGGTCAAGATTTGGGGTACATACATGTAGGATGAAACATTGCAGAAAACCTGCTCTACTGCACTCTATATGCAACACTGTATTGGATATCAGACTGGCACCATGCCGTTAAAGCCCAACTAGCAATCACAGGATCATTTTTATTTAGGACACACTAGACCACGGGATAATTGTGCAAGTTTAAGTGTAAACTGAGGAGCTTAGGAGAAGTAGTAATAACAAACTTGTGCTAATGGATGGATAGATGATGATGTTGTTGTTGCTGTTGTTGTAGGGTTTAACGCCATTTTTCAGCACAAGATAGGCTATACATGGCGGCCAGTATTAATGGTGGAGGAAGAACCCGGAAAAACCCCGGAAAGAACCACCGACCCACGAGGAGCTATTAGCAAGCTTTCTCACATATCCACATTGGCCGAATCTGAGACTTGAACCCATGCAGACAGAGGTGAGATGGCAGTGATCCGTAATGGAGAGCGCTTTAGACCACTTGGTCACTCGGGGCCCCGACAGATGATGAATGAAAGATGACAGATGACAGACAACAGACCATGCCACATCATAAGCTCTTCAGGTCAATATCCAATAGAGCAAAACAAAATAGTCTATGTCAAGTTCTTTGTGGCCCCTTTTGAAAATCATGATGGGCCAGTGACCCCATCAGTCCAAATCCTAGACTGAACCCTGCCCTGCTGTTTTGTCATGTACAGAACTGCATCATATCTATGACCATATGAAAACCATATTTGCCCTGTGGTCATTCAGTGCACGAAAAATGTAGAAGTAAATCTTTTTCTTAAAAAAAAGGATCATATGACTCTTTTATCAGTATTACACTCATGTGTATTTTTTGCAGTAAGTATATTTTAACTTTACCCTGGACTTGAATTAATAAAGCATTAGTTTGCAGTAACCTTGTTCTGTTTTCTACCTGGTGTCAGTGCACCCTGCTTACCTGACATTAAACTTTTCCCTTACAAGCTTTAAATTGATATTCTTAAACAAATCTGCATTTCACTGACATCACTTATTTGCATTTTTTCACATCATGCATTTCTGATTTAAAAAAAGATAAATGGAATTTATGCATACAATAATTTTTCAATACCAAAAAATAAGAAAAACTAAAAATGAAGTCTGCTGTGATATCTGCCAAACCACTTAAGCTTTGTCCCTGAAAGTGTTTTACATATTACCGGTAAGTGCCCCATTAGGGTCTGCACCTACTTATTTGATGGTTACTGGCTAGCTCCATCGACCTTAATACACACGAGTACATTTTTTTTCTACTTACAGATAAGGAAAACTCCAGCAGAGATGTCCTACTGACCTTTGTTCTTTGGTGGTCTCCAGATTTACAATCTATAGATCAATCTCCAATTATAGTTTACTATAAAATTACTGATGACATTGTAAAATCAAACTGCCTTTGGGTAGACTTAAATCACTAATCTTAATATGACGTATGTCCCATTAAATTAAACCCCAGCTGTTGTTCGTGTAACTGCCAGCATGAATCAGCAGCCATTTACGGATTTGTACTACTACTGTTGCATTTGTAGGACTTCTTATTGATCACTCATGAGAGAACCAGTACACCATTCTATATGGTAAAAACCCAGGTAAGCTTTGTGTAGAGGTGGAAGTGTGTGAAATAGAACTGCTAGGGGTTTTCTGTTCATCTTAGTTTTGTTTGTCAGGTCATGCAACTTTGGATAGAGAAAGTTTCAAGTCCAAATGTCATACAGTGAGCAATGGTATTGAATGGTCCACCAGGTTTCCTTTGGGGAAGTTTCAAGTCCAAATGTCATACAGTGAGCAATGGTACTGAATGGTCCACCAGGTCTTCTTGGGGAAGTTTCATAACACAAATCATCAATGTGTTCTGGTGTAAAAATTTAAATCACTGATGTTTAAAACTTTTGACAACAAATAAAAAATCAGATGTCTTTTGCTGCCACAATACTGTCTGAAATATCAAACAAATGAACTCTTCTAAATAAAACTCAGAAGTGGGGAGGGAGGATAGACAATAAATTTTACAAACCTCCCCTCCTTAATCTACCACTGGTCAAAAATCTGTGACCAACAAATATATCAGGTTGGAAAAGAAAAGAAAATGAACTGTCTCATTATGATAAATATATATTAAGATTTAATGGCATGTCAGCACAATATGGGTCATATGGTGCTGAATAAAAGTACCAAATATACTCACTTATGAGTCCAGCTGCAAACTGCACAGACCCAGATCTGCCATCGCATAATGCACCTACAGATCAGAGTCTATACAGTTTGTAAGAAGTAATCAGTAGAACAAACAACACAGACCATGATATCAAAGTGCATTATGCTATGGCAGATCAGGAGCTAAGTTATTTGCAGCTGGACTCATAAATGAGTCTATATGGTAAAATTCTAAATATGTAAATATAAAAAATTACAGACAAATCTTTAGGAAGAATAACCATTCCAAATAAACATAAACATGGAGGGCTACAAGATAAATGGTAACCATTTTAAAATTATGATATACGGCAGATCTGGATCTGTGCAGTTGCAGTTGGACTTGACTTATAAGTGAGTATATACAGTAGGTGCATCTTAATTGTAAAGGAGAATCAACAAATATTTTTTCATCGAGAATAAGTCTTAGGTAATTCAGATAAAAAATGTTGGTGATCATGAGAAATCTAAATATTACTCTAAATTAACTTACAACATACAACATGCACAGAATCGACATTTTGACAAGGACACGAGTTTTTAAATTCTCTTCCTTAAAGCTACACACTTGAATGATCTATATTCAACGTACAAGAATTGTTTTGCATTGTTATTGTCTAACAAATAAACAGAGACCTAGAACAGTCAAAAACTGAGGAATCATACTGCATGTCACCAAAGCAAATCTGATTTATTTAATGTTTCATTCTGACCGAGTCATTACCTTGGGCTTGAATGGTACTACTGATTTTCTTCAACAGTGGAGTTTTCAAATTCATGGCCTGAAGTAATTAATTTTACTCTTTACTAGAACCAATTCTTCAACTAAAGAACAAGACTTAAATGATCAATTTCACAGCTAATTTAAAGGCAAAGAAATATGAGCTAAACATTATAAAACAAATCATGCCTTGATTAATGAATTATTTTTTTGTTGGTTTAACATATTATTGGCTGTATCATGCTGAAGAAATGGGAACTAAGTGTCTTTCCCATGGACACACAAATGTAGCCATCCCTGCAGGTATCAAACCCATGAGCTCAGATCTGAATCTGATACTCAACCAATTAAAAACGTTAAAGATAAGTAAACCGCATGATGAAACGATGTAACTCTCCGTCTCAGTCTTATTCAAAATGGCTGAAAGTAAATAAGGCGAATGATTACCATTTCAGATGTATTCCACAATTGTTGATGATGATAGCAAACAGAACTAAATGTAACTTATTCTCTACAGACATTTGCTATATGGGACTTAGCACCAGTGATGACCAACAACTTCAAACATATACAAGTATCTTAAAAGTGAGGCTAATGAATACATGTGCCCCCACAAAAAAATTACTTAACCAACAGCCAATTACCATATTTAAGTCACTTATGGTATGCAGAATATCCAGTGAAGTTGCAGCCGTGTACTGAACAACTAGCTATTATTCGAATGCAAGATCTCCAGCCACCCAGTATAGTTCAGAATGAGGGCTTCATAATCTTTAAACCCCTCATACAAAGTGCCAGAAAAAAGTACAATTTTCAGATACCTTTGTCTGCAATGACCATATAAAACATGACCATAAAAAATGCACAGTTCACATTGACAAGGGAACCCAATCATACTTGTCAGGTCCTTATTTTGAATCAAGTTAATATTGTTGTTCCTTCAAATGCAGTTGAGGAGAATATCTCTGCTGAAAAAAGAAACCAGTTATTACCAAAATTAATCCTTTTGACTCGTAGAAGATCGATAGTTCTAATTTTAACAAGACATTAGCATAATACACCCACCTCATCAAAGCGCTCAGGAAAGGTTCTCTCCAGTGCTGGCATTATTGTGACCAATTGCATAATTCATACGTTTAAGCAAGTAGTTTTAGTGGTAATGTGAGACTTTATCTTGTTAGAAATTTTTTCAGAACTAAACATGCACAAATATTGGTAATCTTTATTCTAAATGTGTTTCTGATTACAAATTTTTCAACAAGGAATTAATCTTCTTTACTGGTCAATTTGAGCATGCATTAAACAATTTTCAGTTATGTATACATTTAATTTTCTTTCAGATGGATTATGTTCATAACTAAGTAAATTTACCTTATTTACATTCCCAATTTTCATAGAGAATTAGCTTTCCAAAAATGTTTAGTTTTCATGAGAGAGAGGAAACAAATGGAAGTATCAACTCAGTATCCTAGATGGTTTTTAGCGATCTTTATTATATCATGAAGTAATGTTTGAAATAACTTCTACTGCTTGCCGCAACAGCCAGGCTGCTGACTAAACTAATGAAAAATAAATTAAGCCTAGAATATTATATTTGCAGCTGCATTCATGCTGGTACTTCCATATTTCCCAAATGTTCACAAATATTGAAGGTGAAAATTAATAAAATGTTTGCAATTGTTCATCTGCAAATTCTCGGTAAATGAATTTGCACATGTCTGTGTAACGTCTATCAGGTAATATTGTGGTAGGATAAATGTTTGGTTTTTTTAAACAGTGCAATGGAATAAATGGATATGGAAGTTTAAGCTTGATTCTAGGCTTAATCCTGATAACAATAATGTCATTAATAGAATCGTTAGAGCATGAGATTCATTAGTCAGTTCATATTCCACAATACACATTCATCATACTCGAGTGTCTAGATACATGTAGTGGTCATTGTTCTGTCACAATCTCAGTGTAAGCTTAGGTAAAAAGGTTAACAGTCCTACCAACCAATCTGAATTAATGTGGAAAATATTCAGACCTAATTAATTAATTGTTTACTTAATTAATTTCAGATCTAATTAAGAAGTTTTCTTTTTCATATCAATATTTCTTTAATGAAAACAAGTCATATCTAACACCAACTACCATTACTGGCATGCAAGTGGATAAATCACATTTTAATGAAATCATTTCATGTTCCAATGGCTGTATAGATATTTATAATTTGTTGTCAATGTGACAGCCATTATTTTCTGCAATATTCTGTTCTCTCTAAATTTTACTGCACTGAAAAATCTTTAAAATATAATGTTTTTCCCACAGATTTTCGATAATAATTTTAAAAAAGCATATTTTAAATGCAAAAAAAAAATGTAATACTGTACTTATCGTTATCTGTACACCAGAAAAATATTATTAACTAGAAATTTGTTAATGTGTTCCTATACCATGGATGTCATCCCCATATGATGTGACCAAGGGGTAAAAATTGGGGTTGGATATCACAAAAAATGTGTACATGGTATTTCTAAACATATCATGGTATTTATACTGTGATTATATAAGAGACCAAACAATTTCATTTTCTGGGTCTGGGGCCTGTAGACAATATGTTTAATTCAGACAGAAAACATTTAGTGGACTAGAGACAATATGTTTAATTCTGACAGAAAACAACGGCTCTCCTGAAAATCTCAGGCTGATTCTGTCCTGTAATGGAATACATGTACCTAACAAATTAACATATGCTAGTAAATAACAAAAAAATTGTTTTTTTATTCTTTGCTGTTTGTAATCCAAACATTTTCCAAAACTTGAATTTGGCCAGAATATCTTTCACAACATTCCATTCAGCTGCCATGTTGGCATATGTTTTATGTATCAAATGATTAAAGGTTCATAAATATAATTATATTTATAATATCCAAAGATAATTAACAACAATTACAACTATTTTGCAATAAAAACCAAACTATTTTTGGTATTATTTTATCATGAAAAATGAAAACATGCTTGCAATATCATTAAATATGTAATACGATTACTAGAGAATTTCCATAAATTCCTTACTGATGGAAACTACCTAAGTACTGGTGCTGTGAAAAAGTACCATGGTACACACAACTGGAAACAAGAGTCCCCTTAAGGGACTGACGCTTTACTGGGCAAAAATAATTTCCAGGAATTTAAGATAAGGCCATTACCTCCTTTTATCTGCTAAGTGTTGAAATCATCTGTGATATTCTTCTACACAAGCAAGATGTTCAAATCAGCTGCTGTGGTAAAAATATTGGATTTCAGTTTGACACCCTTTTCATTTAGCACAAAGTGGACATCATTAAAAGTCAGATCATCACCATTTTTATTTATCATTGACTAGATGTCATAAGAAGTCTTTTTAGCAAAAGCCTCATGCTGATATCACCAACCATTCAGGAAGAGTACTAATAAAAAGATTTTTATGATGGCTGCCATGGTGGGCGTATCAGACATCAGATGGGCACTGTTTTCACTTAGGACCAGCCAGACAACATAATAAGTCTTTTTTTTAAAAAGTGAAAACCCAGTGTTTATATGACCATTCATTCCGGAGGAGTAACAATAACAAGATTTTCAAGATGGTCACCATGCTGGCTATATTGGATGTCAGATCAGCACCATTTTCATTTAGGACCAAGTAGATATCACAAGGACCTTTTAGTAAAAACCCCATGACGATATGACTATCCATTCAGAAGAGTAGATAATAACAAGATTTTCAAGAATTTTCAGGATGGCTTCCCTGGTGGTCATATTGGATGTCTGATTTGTACTATTTTCATTTAGGACCAGCTTGACATCATAAGAAGCCTTTCAGTTAACATCTATTTAGGAGGAATTTGCAGTAACAAGATTTTAAAGGTGGCTGCCCTGGTGACCATATTTGATGTCAGCTCAGAATCATTTACATTTAGGACCAACTAGACATTTTAAGTCTTTCAGTTACCATCCATTTAGGAGGAATGTGCAATAACAAGATTTTCAAGTTGGCTGCCCTGATGGCCATATTTGACGTCTGCTCAGCACCATTTTCATTTAGGACCAAGCAGACATCATAAGAAGTCTTTCAGACATCCAGATCCACAATGTTATAACATCAAACACTGCTTTATGGCTGGTAAATAAATAAGCATACAATCTATGGAGCTGGAAATGTGCACGCATAATATAGAATGCATGGAACAGCTGGCATTTTACAAATATGCAACTGTATCTTCATTATTTGTGCTGGTTTGCAACCTCTGGTTCAAAACCTTAGACACAACAGCTGGTGAATTGATGTAAAAGAAATTTAGTCCATTGGTTATGGTTACAAAAAATTGATTTTCCATCTAACAATTCTCATGATGTCCTCTAGCAAGAACTAACACTAAGACAATAATTCTTCTAAAGCCTGCACTGCTGACAGATTAAACTTGACTTTATTCTTTCTACAGCTTCCAAATACCAATACTGAACCATTCTCTTTATAGATTTCAATATTCGGGGAGAGACAACAACTGTTCTTAGATACGTTACATGCATATAAAGTTTCCATTATTCAGAACTTGTTAAAGACTGAAATAAACAAAATACAGTATTCAATCGAATTCAACTTTTTTCAACACTTGCATTTTTTAGATACTGCAACCAAGTTTGAATATGTGGGTGCTCCAAACACTTTCAGAAATGTCTACACAAAGACATTATGACAAAATGAAAGTTGTAGTAATTACTGGTTAGCATGCTGGACTCCCACAGTGGGTTCTGAGTCAGATCCTGCCCAGCACAGCTAAGCTCTGATCTGCTACTATAGTGTGTCTCTATAATTCTAAATATGTAAATATAAAAAATTACAGACAAATCTTTAGGAAGAATAACCATTCCAAATAAACATAAACATGGAGGGCTACAAGATAAATGGTAACCATTTTAAAATTATGATATACGGCAGATCTGGATCTGTGCAGTTGCAGTTGGACTTGACTTATAAGTGAGTATATACAGTAGGTGCATCTTAATTGTAAAGGAGAATCAACAAATATGTTTTCATCGAGAATAAGTCTTGAGGTAATTCAGATAAAAAATGTTGGTGATCATGAGAAATCTAAATATTACTCTAAATTAACTTACAACATACAACATGCACAGAATCGACATTTTGACAAGGACACGAGTTTTTAAATTCTCTTCCTTAAAGCTACTCACTTTCCTCCTTACTCCCTTGGAATTAAATAGCCTTTCATGTACTGATATGCCATTAATACCACTCAACTGATCAATCAATAATTATGACAAAGATATGCAAATGGAAGAAAAAGGACAAATTTGCAAATACAAAGACATGTATAAGAAATGAACCAAAATACAAAAGCTACCTAACCCAACAACAATATCCCACTTTATAAATTTCACTGACAAGCTAATACATTTTGCCATACTGAGTATACACTTCTTCAAGCACATACTACTTTCACCAAATAAATCTCCGTTGAATCAATCACAGAAGGCCCCTTGTGGGCAGTCATCAGAATGTCCACTATGTCCACTTTTGTTACACAAACTTTCTTGACATGACATTGACACCCCTATACAAGTTGACAGGTACAATTATAAACTGACTGCTTATCAATAACGG
Source organism: Megalonaias nervosa (assembly GCA_016617855.1). Classification (NCBI taxonomy): domain Eukaryota; kingdom Metazoa; phylum Mollusca; class Bivalvia; order Unionida; family Unionidae; genus Megalonaias; species Megalonaias nervosa. The sequence continues at coordinate 37,674 of JAECUM010007240.1, read as the reverse complement.
TTAATGTCAACACAATGTAGACAGTATTGGATGACATAATAACCAATTCCCTCTGGAGAAAATTAAGTGACATGAAATATTGCTTCCCTAATTGAAATATGTTGTTTTTCAAACATATATCATTAAGTTAAAAGCTGAAGTTTCAATTAATTGTGATAGTACACAACTGTAGGTGGACAAGATGATGACAGTTGTTTATCAGAAACTTACCTGCATAGGTTGGATACCTTACATTTATTAAAGTATGCTGTACTCTGTCACAAAATAAATCTGACCGAGATGCCAGGTTTTTTTTCAATGATTCCCCATTATGGAAACCAATTTCTGAAGCAATATAAAATTCAAAACTAAAATATTCACAAACCTGCCACATGCATCTGTGTCAGATGCTGAAGAGCTTCGGAGTTAATACGAATCAAATGCCATTTTTTTCCCCAATCAAATGGTATAGTTTCCACCAAATAAAACTGAGAATATTGACTATTATAAGGAAATTGTGCTCTCTTTTCAAAACTGAACTCTTCAGGATCCTCCAACTACATTTGCCTAAGGATATCCATCAAGTGCTCTCAACACATTTGACTTGGATTTAAATGAGAGTTGCATATTGGATGAAGGTTATCATATCAAGCCTAGGTGTCAATGAAACACTACAGAAGTTTTTGAAAAATGAAGAAATACAGTGAAACAAAAAATATCCAGACTCAACCTGACCCCTAGGAAATATAAATTTGTATGAATAAAGATCAACCAGTTGAATAATAATAATAATGGTGATGGTGGTGGTGATGAACATGTCTTCATTCAAATTCATTTTTCAAAACAATTTTGTATGCAACTATCAGTCTACACTTAGTGTTCATACTAGTTTACATTGGTGTAATATTTAAATTGTTAAAAAAAATCATTTCACATGATTTAGAATACTAATGAGTAGCCAAGACTATGTCTGCTCCTGCAAATGGTTAATTTATCCAGTAGCCACAAGAAAGATATTTCACATCGGTGTAAAAGGCCAACACGTCTGTCAGTAAGGTCCATGCCAAAGCAACATTCAATTGAGTTGATGTATATATACTCTAAGACATTTCAATGATGTACATGACAAGAGGTTCATGGTTGGATGAGGGCAGAAAAGTAACCAACTGAAAAATGATAGCATCTGTAAATATTACACCATAAAAAGACAGCATTGGTAAATATTACACCACAACAGGACCAAACCTCCCAATAAAATCTCCTATATGGTCAACTTGGTCAAGCAATGAAAGCTATATAGCACTATGTCCACTGATGCAACAGAAATCTAGGCCACCTGTAATGAGTGGTTTGGCAGAATACACTATAGATAATGAGGTATTCAACAGAGCATTAAACTCTTAAGTATATTTTAACACCTGTCCCTTCATCCAGGTAGAAAAGTTAGTCCACCTGCCTAGCTGGGTAAAATATCCATATGGCTAAGACCTTAGGGATGCAAACAAACCCTATTAGTTCACTGTACAATGGCAAACAATGTCAGATAAACCAGGCCAGGCATTCAGCACAGTTACTCAATAATTCAAAGCAAATTTTGATATGTTCTGAGCTGAAATAAATGTTTCCAACATGTGACTTTGTATTTCCAATTCATTTAAACAAATATAAAAAGACATTCTGATGAAAAACTGAAGTTCCTGCAAAATAAAATCTCAAAAACATCGCTCTAAAATGACATTCCAACTGGAATAATTCTCCCTGCTAAAACGTTTTATCTTTTAAAAACTGGTTCTATATTTAATAAAACTAAAATATTGAAATGTTACTCTATTATGGTAGTTTTATTTTCATCCGAGAGTATGACTTAGGCTTCCTGCCACACATTTATAAAAAGATTCCAGACCTTTTCCAGACCAAAAAATAAAAATATCCAGACCAAACATCATGACAAGTTTATTCACTTAATGAGGCTAAAATACTTAAAAGTTGCAAGAAATACGTTAAGAATTGAAAAAGTATAACCTAAACTTCAAGATTTTATCCGTATACTAAAATGTCTCCCAAATGCAAAAGAGCAGTCACATTACTGGTTTCCATAATAGCAAAAATTTAAGACTTTAGGTAATTTTTAAATTTTTCCAGACATTTTCATGACCCGTTAAAGCAATTTTAAAATTTTAGACCATTTCAAGGCTTCAAGACCATGGGAATCCTGCACAGCAAAGGTAAAGCATATGGTCAGCCAAATCTCTTTTAAGCATGCTTTATTAAACTACATGTGCTAAGTGGATATTTTTCACAAAACCTCAGAAATGATACCCACAAAAATATGAATTCAAAGAACTAACTTACATGATAAACCTACCATTTATACTGGTACTGGCTTGTAAGTCGAGTCCAACTGCAAATAACAAAGACCCTAGTTTGCCATCGTATAATGTGCTGGCAGATCAGTGTTTATGTAGTTTGTTGTACTGATTACCCCTAACAAACTGCACAGACCCAGATCTGCTGGTGCATTATGCAGTGGACGATCTGGGTTGGTGCATTTTGCAGTGAGACTGAACTTATAAATGAGTACATAAGGTATTCACTGTTTATCAGCGAAAACAAGTATTGCATGCTGTTGATCCAAAAGAATAAAATGGAAACTGACAATACTCTTTTATGAATATTCACACCTAATTTAGAATCAGGCAAACAATGTAAGAAATTGACACCTCTACCTGTCGGTTGACAAAATATTTAGCTACACCAATTCTTTGTTGTCAGACTTTAATCATGAATGTATGTCATTATCAAATTACCAAAATATAATTACCTATGATTAAGAGATATCACCTAAGCCAAGAAGGTAATACTTGTTCATAACTCTTTGATCTCTTACAAGATTTAACAAATTTTATGCTCACGGAAATAACCTTGTTAACTGGAACAAAGCAAATTTTAAAATTTAAAATAATCCAGATATACCTTGCTATCAAAAGATCTGGCTATGCACTTCTGTCTGAAAATATGTGTAAATAACGCACTGGAAATATGCAATATTTCAAGGAAAATGATTGTTTTTCTTTCAAAAATTGCTTTGTTTAAAATAAGGGGTTAAATGTTGCAAATTTGTGATTAAAAGGTTCTCATATACATAGGGCATTATGATTCAAATTATCTTTTAAGTTACTGAAAAAGAGATCCATCTTGTTTGAAAGTGATAACTATTCATTCACAAAAAAATGACACAACCATGGCTTGTTATCATTCAAAAAAGACTTCGCTTTAAAATCACTTAGTTTGGTGCAGTATTTCATAAGCATTCTAATCCAGATGAAAATAAAATAATAAATATTTTGTACATAAGTAGTTTGTTGTTGGTTTTAATGACATTTTTAACACATTACTGGCTATATCATGCTGAGGAAATGGGAGCCAAGTGTATTTTCCAAGTATACAACAAGGTTTTATGGGAAAATAGTTTTGTACAAATTGAGTTATCCTTTATAAATAAAGCACTGTTCAGTTATTATTTTAATATAATGTGATTAAAAATATTCATAAGCATTTTCACAAATTTAATAACTCAGTTTACAAACAATTTTTCATATATATGCATAGATGTACATTATACAAATATTATTAATGAACGTTGTGTGAAATATGTATACTGCAAATTTGCTACATTGTATACATTTCAGAACTTTTTTTTTCCCCGATTTCCAGCATATGTATGATACAGTTTGACTATGTGAAAAAGTTATGTGGGATACTCTTATCCCACACAAGTACATACACTCTAGATAAGGTCATTATGCTTGACATCATGAAGGCTTGTTGTGTTTCTTGCATTTTTTTAACATCATTTATTATATTTTTGGGACATTTCAAAATAATTACTTTTCTCACTGTCACAAACATTTTGTATGCAAATGCAAATTATTATCTGGGAAAAAAAAATTATTATGTACTGACTGATGTGGTATGTTTAATGCCAGTCAGAAGCAGGTTAAATAAACTATTTTGCATTATGCCACTGATTATGAATTAATATAGTTACATGTAATGTTTTGGTGTTTTCAAGTAAAGAATACTGAATCCAGTCCTGGCATTTCTTTTTCTTATTGTTCATGCAGATATACTGACACCGTCAGTGTGCACAAAGGTCTAATTGTGTTACATGCACATTTCCAACCTATATGATCTTATCTGCATGAGTGACAATATCCATTTTCGTGCATGTCGAGTCAAAACAATTGTGTTCGTAAACAAAACTGATGGGCATCAATACCAAATATTTGACGTCTTCTGCATAAAAGTGGAGTATAGTTTGATTCTTAATGTAATATTGAATAATAATAATAATAATAATAATAATAATAATAATAATAATAGATGAAGAAGAATAAGAGTCTTTATATTTTCATAGCGTAACCCGATTAGTTCACAAAACTAATATCCCTGGAGGCCCTCTAATATATCACAAATATTCAGAAGTAAATGTACAAAGCTGCGTTGTTACACTGTCATCAATATTTTTATCAAAAAGAAACTGAAGGAGATGGAAAAGAAATGATAACAATATGATATTGTGAGAACAAATAAGAGAAGAAACTAGAGGAATGAAAGAATGTCAAGTTTTCTAAATAAAAAAATTCTCAGTACAGTGTAAATAACAATATCAAACGATAATTTGATTTAAGAAAATGTGAGTAATGCCTACTAGTGTCAGCATTTTAAAAAATAAATACCATTGAAAAAAAGTTTTGACAAGTGAAATTTGTGTTTTAGTTAATCTTTTAATTTCATTTCAGCCTAATCATCCAACCTGCTTTGTATTAATATTGTTCATTACATCTTTTATATCAAATATACAGTTAATTACATCTTTTATATCAAATATAATAAATGGAGTGGAAAATTAAAATAAAAAGTTAAAAGGTATGCAAATGTAAGTGTGTCAACTCATTTCAATAGACCAGTTAGAAATATTATTATGTTTGTAACATAATGAAAAGCTTTGTTTCACAGATAAGGCTCATTATGGAGAAGTAAGTTCCAGTTATAAGGAACTTAAAATTCCAGAATTGGCTCTCAGAGGTTTGCTCAAGGATGAGCAAAATTTTCACAAACACTTGCAATCAGATCATGACATCAGTATTTTATTAATAGAACAATATTGTTTTAAAATAGTTTTGACGTTTCATATTTTTGAATATATTATCCATCTAAATTGAATGAATGTTAAATGTGCATCAAAGAATAGTTTGTTTAGATGTTACACCTTTAGAACATCATTATCTGTATTTTTTGAGGGCTCTTTTAATTTTAACTAGCAAATTTGCAAAAAAAGTCATTAAAATATTAGCTATCAGATAAAAATCAGTGCTATCCTGTCATTCTGGTAAAATAGTTACAACATGAAAAATGTATCACTTTAATAATAATAATACTAATAATAATAATGCAGATTTAGTACAGCACCTAATCTTGAGAAACTCTATGTGCTTTACAATATTAGATAACACATAAAAACATACAACAAGATTACAAAATCAAACACCATAGAAGTTCAATACAAAACCATGCTGAAAATTGTTAAAGAGGTAAACATTATTAAGTCTTTAAGTCTGTTTTTTTAGTCAAAATAGGTGAGTTTTAAGAGCATTCATAAATGAGAACATAGTAAAGGTTGATCAACTACATTTAAGAATCATTTCATCCAGGTGTTCATTACTTCATCTGGATCATCAAATATCTTAACTGTATTCCTTGGTACTAATTCTAGGTTATATAAAAAAATTGTCCATGTTGAGGCTTTTAAAAGATCTGTATTTGATAGTGGTGTGGTTGTCTTTAGAGAGAACTGCTTTACATTTATATTTATTGTAAGTAACATCATTATGCCACTCTCCACATACTAGTCCCAAGGTTCAAATTGTCAGGTACCATATATACTTGCTCAGAGTTGGGTCAAACGGAGTCAAACTATAAACAACAAAGATCTGATCTGCCTTAGCATAATTTTACTTTTAGATTAGGATCTCTGTAGTTTGTTCTACTAATTACTCTTAGATTAGGATCTCTGTAGTTTGTTCTACTAATTACTCTTAGATTAGGATCTCTGTAGTTTGTTCTACTAATTACTCTTAGATTAGGATCTCTGTAGTTTGTTCTACTAATTACTCTTAGATTAGGATCTCTGTAATTTGTTCTACTAATTACTCTTAGATTAGAATCTCTAGTTTGTTCTACTAATTATTCTTAGATTAGAATCTCTAGTTTGCTCTACTAATTATTCTTAGATCAGAATCTCTAGTTTGTTCTACTAATTACTCTTAGATTAGGATCTCTGTAATTTGTTCTACTAATTACTCTTAGAATCTCTAGTTTATTCTACTAATTACTCTTAGATTAGGATCTCTGTAGTTTCTTCTACTAATTACTCTTAGATTAGGATCTCTGTAGTTTGTTCTACTAATTACTTTTAGATTAGGATCTCTGTAGTTTGTTCCACTAATTACTCTTAGATTAGGATCTCTGTAGTTTGTTCTACTAATTACTCTTAGATTAGGATCTCTGTAGTTTGTTCTACTAATTACTCTTAAATTAGGATCTCTGTAGTTTGTTCTACTAATTACTCTTAGATTAGGATCTCTAGTTTCTTTTACTAATTACTCTTAGATTAGGATCTCTGCAGTTTCTTCTAATTACTCTTAGATTAGGATCTCTGTAGTTTGTTCTACTAATTACTCTTAGATTAGGATCTTTGTAACTAATTACTCTTAGAGTAGGATCTCTGTAGTTTGTTCTACTAATTACTCTTAGATTAGGATCTCTGTAGTTTCTTCTACTAATTACTCTTCGATTAGGGTCTCTGCAGTTTCTTCTACTAATTACTCTTAGATTAGGATCTCTGTAGTTTGTTCTACTAATTACTCTTAGATTAGGATCTCTGTAGTTTCTTCTACTAATTACTCTTAGATTAGGATCTCTGTAGTTTCTTCTACTAATTACACTTAGATTAGGATCTCTGTAGTTTGTTCTACTAATTACTCTTAGATTAGGATCTCTGTAGTTTCTTCTACTAATTACTCTTCGATTAGGATCTCTGTAGTTTCTTCTACTAATTACTCTTAGATTAGGATCTCTGTAGTTTGTTCTACTAATTACTCTTAGATTAGGATCTCTGAAGTTTGTTCTACTAATTAACTTTTCGATTAGGATCTCTGTAGTTTCTTCTACTAATTACTCTTAGATTAGGATCTCTGTAACTAATTACTCTTAAATTAGGATCTCTGTAGTTTCTTCTACTAATTACTCTTAGATTAGGATCTCTGCAGTTTCTTCTACTAATTAACAGATTAGAATCTCTAGTTTCTTCTACTAATTACTCTTAGATTAGGATCTCTGTAGTTTCTTCTACTAATTACTCTTAGATTAGGATCTCTGTAGTTTCTTCTACTAATTACTCTTAGATTAGGATCTCTATAGTTTCTTCTAATTACTCTTAGTTTAGGATCTCTGTAGTTTCTTCTACTAATTACACTTAGATTAGGATCTCTGTAGTTTCTTCTACTAATTACTCTTAGATTAGGATCTCTGTAGTTTCTTCTACTAATTACTCTGAATAAACTGCACAGTCCCAGAGATCTGGGACTTTGCAGTTTGCAGTTGGACTGGTCTAATACCGAACATATACAAAACCAAAGGAATTTTAATCACTTTTTGGGATGAGAAATTGCCTGTTTTATACATACATCCGTTTCACTTTCTGATTAGGAGATGACCCCTCACAGATAAAACATCTTTGGAGTTGTGCCCTAAGGGGATGTACTTCCTACCTGATTTCTAAGGAAGCACCTTATCCAGGTATGGATGTACACTAAGTACACCCTTAGGTTCTAACATTTAACATACAAAAAATAGTGAGCTAGGACCACTGTTAACAAGACCCTCTCATCATTTGTCAGTAGTGTAAGAAGTTTATTTAGCTCAATGCATGTACATCGTCAAAATGTCAAATTACATGGTTAAGTCCTAATGAGACAACAGGCATGTGTGTGCTAGCTTCCAGGAAAATCATTATATTCTACCCAGATTTTAACAGCTACTTCCCTACCAAATGCTGTGATTGAGACAGGGGGATTTGGAATGGATAATTTGCATGCAAACTGTTACAAAAAGAGGGATGTGTGCCTATCCAGGCATGTACAAATATTACGTTGAATATGGTACACTGATCTAAACAAATAGGAGAATTGAAAACCAGACAATATGTTGATTTACATGTATGTGCATGACTATGTCTCTGCACATAGTCCTTGAAGGTGCTGCAGGATATATAGACAGATACATAGATTAGATTAAATATAATGATAGAATACAATGATGTCAATCAATCAACAAATCGATGAAATATTACTGACCTTAGTCAGGTTTAATGATGTCATAATTGTAATATGGAAACTGCTGCGTTCAAATTTATTTTCCCCAGAGCGACATCAAAAATATGGACAAGATAAATCTCTGCAGTAAAGGAATCATCAATAGACTGCACAATAATGACGGATACATAATACCAAAGATTTTAATAATGATGTGCAAGATCAGCAAGAAAAACAAAACAATGAAATCCCAGAAAGAAAAAAAAAACCATCCGTTACCTGACATCCAGCATGGTCAATGTGCTCTATTTATAAACATAATTCCCATCAACCTCACCTTAAACTTGTAAAGAAAATTCCAAGATGTAAAACGAGCAAAGTAGGTCACTTGTCAGTACTCTACAAATACATTTTCTGCTCACATCAAGGTATTTATGTAGGTATAGACTGTAAGAAAGGTAAGATTTGACAAGGAACATCTTAATATATCAACACTATTCATTTCAGCCTGTCATGCGACTCCACTTGGTAATCAAGACACACAGTACATGTATATAGTTCTGTGTTTGCATGCCAATTAATATTCTTTTCTTACCTCTTTTGATCATACTATATCCCTGAAATACAAACAACAACTGAATTTTCCAATCCCAGTCTCACCTGACTGGTTTCAAAATTATTTTATAAATCCAATCATATGTAATTACATTCCATCTTGAACACTAGAAGAATATTACACACACATTACTGTCCATAGTGTCTTCCTGCATACATTCAGATTGAAGTGCAAATGAGACACCATTTGTCATTGGCGTGTTCTCAAGGATCCTCTTATCTGATTGGCTGATAGACTAGTATTCAGACTGGTTTGCTGCATAAAATGCCATAATGTGACTTCATTGATTTTGTGTAGGTAGATGTACTTAGATGTGAGACCTAATAATGAGGCCATTGAAAAGCCCCAGGTTTAAACTGCAAAAGTAATGTCAATGTTCTCCCTCAAATGTTTATCTCAAAATCATGAGTAGTTGTTGAAAAAATGGACTTAAATCAGTCAGGGCAATGTTCTTGACAGTTTTTCACCAATGTACCTTGGATATCAAATACTGTATTTTTAAAAGACAGCTGGATTACCATCTAGCCCTCTTTTCATATTTTTGATTTTTTTTTGTACAAACTCTGAAATGAGTTCATAATTTAAGCTCTATAGTGTCATGCTCAGGTTTACACAAAGAAAAAAGAAATGCATTTTCTTATGTAATGGATGGTAAATGAAAATAGCCCAATTTGTTTAATTTGCTGACATTTTTTCCTTGTGGTGTTGTAAATCAGTTTTGGTGAGGGTACCAATCTGAAAACAATTAAATGAAAAGTAAATGCATTTCAGAAATTTTATGGAAACAAAGAATTACTTATTGTGATACACACCATAGTGATTCAAGCAAAAGTCTGATTAGATGACATCATTATAAAGAATTTCTCAGGATGACTGAATGAGATCAATTCCTAGGTAAACATTGCCATGCCTATCAATTTCACTGATGGATCTCTGCTAGATTCAGCTGATTGGAGTAATCAATATTGTCAATTCAGTCTAGTGACCTTTTATCCAGTATTATTAACACTGGAGCATTTATCTGGCTGTATAAATGCCCCTCTACATCCATAATTACAGGTACCAACACTTTGCTTAGTAGCTCATTGATCCCACAAGTGCCACACAACAACCTCAATTACTTATGAGCAGTAAAACAAAATTGCCTTTTATGAACCTCTCAATACATGTACTAGTGACCACTGACAATTAGGTACAAGGAGATGTGCTTGACAGGATGCCAAGCTGAATCACACTGGGAACCACTGACAGTGAAGTTGACAAATGACTTTTTCTGTAAAATTCTGACATTGAGCATGTAAAACATGTATCAGGCATATGATATGCATATGAGGCATTACTTAGGGATGATAAACACATATGAGGCATCATGAACTTCAGGAGTGTGACACACATATGAGGCATTATTTCATTGAGTATGATACAATATGAGGCATTATTTCAGGTGTGTGATACACAAATGCAGCATTATTTCAGCAGTATGATACACAAACGAGCCATTATGAACTTACTTCAGGAGAGTGATACACATATGAACCATTATGAACTTACTTCGGGAGTATGATACACATACGAGACATTATGAACTTACTTCATGAGTGTAATACACATACGAGCCATTATGAACTTACTTCAGGAGTATGATACACATACAAGACATTATGAACTTACTTCAGGAGTGTGATACACATACGAGCCATTATGAACTTACTTCAGGAGAGTGATACACATATGTGCCATTATGAACTTACTTCAGGAGTGTGATACACATATGTGCCATTATGAACTTACTTCAGGAGTGTGATACACATACAAGCCATTATGAACTTACTTCAGGAGTATGATACACATACAAGCCATTATGAACTTACTTCAGGAGTACGATACACATATGTGCCATTATGAACTTACTTCAGGAGTGTGATACACATACGAGGCATTATGAACTTACTTCAGGAGTGTGATACACATATGAGCCATTATGAACTTACTTTAGGACAGTGATACACATACAAGCCATTATGAGCTTCAGGAGTATGATACACATATGTGCCATTATGAACTTACTTCAGGAGTATGATACACATATGCGCCATTATGAACTTACTTCAGGAGCGTGATACACATACGAGGCATTATGAACTTACTTCAGGAGTATGATACACATATGAGCCATTATGAACTTACTTCAGGAGTGTGATACACATACAAGCCATTATGAACTTAAGGAGTATGATACACATATGTGCCATTATCAACTTACTTCAGGAGTATGATACACATACAAGCCATTATGAACTTCAGGAGTATGATACACATAAGTGCCATTATGAACTTACTTCAGGAGTGTGATACACATACGAGTCATTATGAACTTACTTCAGGAGAGTGATACACATATGAGCCATTATGAACTTACTTCAGGAGTGTGATACACATACAAGCCATTATGAACTTCAGGAGTATGATACACATATGTGCCATTATGAACTTACTTCAGGAGTATGATACACATACAAGCCATTATGAGCTTACTTCAGGAGTGTGATACACATACAAGCCATTATGAACTTACTTCAGGAGTATGATACACATATGTGCCATTATGAACTTACTTCAGGAGTGTGATACACATACAAGCCATTATGAACTTACTTCAGGAGTGTGATAAACATACAAACCATTATGAACTTACTTCAGGAGTGTGATACACATACAAGCCATTATGAACTTCAGGAGTATGATACACATATGTGCCATTATGAACTTACTTCAGGAGTATGATACACATACAAGCCATTATGAACTTACTTCAGGAGTGTGATACACATACAAGCCATTATGAACTTCAGGAGTATGATACACATATGTGCCATTATGAACTTACTTCGGAGTATGATACACATAGAAGACATTATGAACTTACTTCAGGAGTGTGATACACATACGAGGCATTATGAACTTACTTCAGGAGTGTGATACACATACAAGGCATTATGAACTTACTTCAGGAGTATGATACACATACGAGGCATTATGAACTTACTTCAGGAGTAAGCGTGATACACATACGAGCAATTATGAACTTACTTCTGGAGAGTGATACACATACAAGCCATTATGAACTTCAGGAGTATGATACACATACGAGGCATTATGAACTTACTTCAGGAGTATGATACACATATGTGCCATTATGAACTTACTTCAGGAGTGTGATACACATACGAGCAATTATGAATTTACTTCTGGAGAGTGATACACATACGAGACATTATGAACTTACTTCAGGAGTGTGATACACATATAAGCCATTATGAACTTACTTCACATCAATTTAAGTCATTTGGTAAAACCTCCTGTCTTTATGACCATCCACTCAGGGGAAATAATGACAACAAGACCTACTAGATGGTGACCACAGTAGCCATACTGAATGTAAGATTGGCACAATTTTCATTTAGGACTAACAAGGTGTCTTAAGATGTCTCCTGGTGAAAACCTGGTGCTGATATGGCTATCCATTTGGAAGGGGAGAGATAATGGTATTTTCAAGAAGGCAACCATTTTGTCCATACAGATGATCAGTTTGCATCATTTTCTTTTAGGACCAACTAGACACCATAACAAGTCTTCTGATAAATATCCATGTGAAAATGACTTTCCATTTAAGAAGAGCAGCTATTTTCAAGATAGCTTCTATGGTGGTCATATTGAATATCAGATCAGCTCCATTTTAATTTACTACCAACAAGACAACTTTATCTTCTGGTGAAAACCCCATGTTGATATAACTTTACAATTTAGAGAAGTAACAACTACAAAATTTTCAAGATGGCTGTCATTGTGGCCATATAGGATATCATATAGGCACCATGACTATTTAGGACCAACTAAACATCACAAGAAGCCTTTGGAAAAAGCACAATGTTGATATGACCAGCCATCTAGGTGAAGTAGCAATATGAATATTTTCAAGATGGCCACTGTGGTGGCCATAATGTATGCCTGATTGGCACATTTTTCATTTATGACCAATTAGACATCATAAGAAGTCTTTTATTGAAACTGCATATTGATGTGACCATTTTATTCATGATGAGTAGCCATAAGATTTTCAAGATGTATGCTGTGGTGACCATATTGGATATCAGCTTGGAACCATTTTCATTTAGAACCAACATAATAAGAAGTACTCAAGTGAAAATACCATGCCAACATGACTTTTCCTTGAGGAGGATTAGCAATAAAAAGATTTTCTAGACAGCCCCTGTGGTGGCCACACTGAACATTAGGTCAGCACGATTTTCATTTACAACCAACATGACATCATAATAAGTCTTACAGAGAAAACCCCATCCTGATATGACCATTCATTCAGGAATAGTTGTGGCAGCCATACTGAATATCTGAGCAGGACCATTTCCATTTACAACCAACCAGACATCATCAGAAGTCATTCAGTAAAAACTGTGGTGGTCATATGGGATGTCCAAGCAGCACCATTTTCATTTAAGTATAACATTTTATGAATGTGTGTGCAAAGTTTCATAGCAATCCTCCAAATAGTTCAAATGAGTTCTGTACTAATGACAAGCTCGTGCTAATGAATGGACGACAGACCATCCCATAAGCTTTCCTGGTCTACGACAAGTAGAACTATAACAAAAAATATCTCAACAAATTAAAAATCCTTGCTAAAAGTTTGCCTCAATGAACATAGCAGAAAGCATGCTCAACGTCTGAATTTTACCAATTGGAAGTGAAAGCCGTCAGCAATTTTGAATGGCATAAACAAAAAACAAAGGGCACAATATATGTATATACACTACACAAACATACCAATGCACATGAATATTAGAAACAAGTGTTTCTATCAACTGTTGAAGTAAATTTGACTAAAAATGGTTCTTTGCTTTGAGTCTTTATCAGTTTACAATATAGTGTTATTTTGCATGGACACATTCCTAATATATCTTATTTAATACATGTAGGTCATGAGAAATAAATGATGTGACTTGAGCTTCAAAGCAATCTTTGTATTGATTATATACCTGTCATCAATTGTGACCGTTTAACCTGGATTCTTCAACATTTTTCAATAGGAACAAGCAACTCTAAACTATTTTGTATGATTCATCACTTTTTGTAAAAATATCACCAACGTAACAAGTACAATAGTCAATATTAGACCATATGCAATAGTTGGATAGCAGATGCACTGTAGGATGGGGCAATAAAAAAAGTTTTGGTAGCGAATTCAAAGCCCCAGTTTTCTCTGCCACTACCCATTTTGAATTCATTTGCAAGTTTTCATGATAAATAAAACTGTATTTAAAAAAGTCCATCATTTTATTTTATTCACTCGAAGGATTGAAAAAATCTGTTTCATTTCTAACTGCAATCTAGATTCTACCTTGAACTGATTCTTTTCTTTTTCTTTTTGCAATTTCATTGCTTAAATAAAGAAGGTCACAATATAGTAAAACCTGTCTTGAGAGACCACTGCTATAAGAGACCACCTGTCCTGAGAGATTGGGTTCAGTGTGCATATATTTAAAGATCATATATTGTGATCACCTGTCCTGAGACCCCCTAGTTTGAGAGACCAATTTTGGGAGGCATAAGGGGTGGTCTTTCAAGTCAGGTTCTACTGTATGTACAAGCAATTCTTATGTCTACCTTTTCATGTTGCTTGCAAAGTTATTAATTAGAAAATCTGCTTTCTCTTTCTGTCTTTGTCACTGTGATAAAGATCTATCTGACTGATGACTGGAGACAGCATCTGACATTACTCTTCAATAAAGCACTTGATAACACTCATCCATGGAATACCATTCAAACTAAGATCATGGCCTAATTGTGTATACCCATACTTTAGAACACAGGAAAGAGCAAAGCTGCCATCATATAATAAATTTATATATGCAACTACGACAGTGAGTTTGGTTTGGTGTTTTATGGCAGTGCAACACAATTAGGTTTTTTAATGGAGCAAACTCCCTGGCCCAGGTACATGCCATGGAACCATTTCTATTTTAAGTCAGTCATGCTAACCACTGCACCAATGCAACCCTTGACAGTGACACTGGAATGTCTAATTTTTAAAAGAAACATTTTTGCAGAAAAATGGAAAAATATTATCACACTTGAAACATTAACTTTAAAAATGGTCTGAATCTAATTATTCCATAATTTATTAATGTATAAAGAATACAGCTGTGTGTTTGTAGCTCATTTCCAAAATGACACATATCATCATACATGCACATACAAAACTCAATATGTATAGTTATTGACATATACATTTAATGCTACTGAAGCAAGGAAGCTGTGGTAGCTTAGAAGGTATAACCTTGGATTCATAACCAAGAGTCA
The DNA here is from genome assembly GCA_016617855.1 of Megalonaias nervosa. Taxonomy (NCBI): domain Eukaryota; kingdom Metazoa; phylum Mollusca; class Bivalvia; order Unionida; family Unionidae; genus Megalonaias; species Megalonaias nervosa. The sequence goes on along the minus strand of JAECUM010007240.1, from coordinate 22,326 downwards.
TGGGTTTAATTGCGACTCAGGTGGCCGAGTGGTTGAAAGCCATTGCCTTTACCGATTACTGCCATCTCACTGCAAGGGTTCAAGTCTCAGGCTCAGCCCATTTAAAAAAGCACTGTAAATTGTTGTTTTATTTTCTGAGATAAACCATCTCACACTGAAATGTTCCTTTTATCAAGGATATGGGAACTACCTGCCCCATTAGTGTATGGATGAATGCTAAACTTGAACCTAGACATGTAACTACCTGCACCATTAGTTATACAGATTGATAGTAAACTAGAACCAAGACATGTAACTCTATATAGTTTATTTCATTTAATTCTTGTCATTTGTAATTCACTGATTCTTTCAGAAGACTGCAATTCTATTGGTTCATTTGATTTTTTTAATATAATATTTGGTAAGTTTAGCATCTGCTGAAATTTTTGAAATTTTGTGAAACCAACAAAGATAAGGATGATTACTGGTTATCATAATCACATGGAATATTGCTCCAGACAGGTTTATTGAACTGATCCAACTCTAATAAGTAAGAAAAGGATCTTCGGCTTATATCACTGACACCTAGAGTTAAATAAAGATAAGAGAATATTTCATTATTCTAAACTGCATTCACTCAAGAATGAATAAAATAGATACCATTAGAAAGTCCAAACAATGAAAACTGCTTTTCTTGTGACCCTTGTTCATGGGTCTCAACTATAATGCAATTCCAGGCATGAATCATCATATCACAAAAACAAACATCAGATCTATGAAAACATCTCATAATTCAACTCATTCATGCAGAAACAATCTAATATTCTAGGAAATGCAGGTGACAAGCATTGATAAGGATGTTTATTATCATCAAGTGAGTTTCTTTATTTGCTAGCTCCAACTCCATAGGCGACATGCAACAGGCTGGCATATGCAGATTCAAGTACCGTATGTACCCATATATAAGCCATGTCCAACAACTGAGATGCAGATCTGCCAATGCATCATGTGCTGGCAGATCAGAGTCTATGTTGCTTGTTCTACTATCAGTCATAACAAACTGCTTAGACCCTGATATATCAGCACATTATGGAACTGCAAATCTGGGTCTGTGCAGTTTGCAGTTGGATCCATTTTATAAGTGAGTATATAAGTTATGTGCGGAGATTACCTGGATTTAAATGGCCTCAGATTTTCAGTTCGCTGGATTCATGCACATCAAGCAAATGACTCATCCATTTTATTATTTTCATAATAATTATTATTACATGTTACACAGCATGGCACAAAAGCTGACTTATCTTTTACCAGCTGCTGTTCAATGTTGGTACTTCCTTTTTCAAAATGTAATGATCTTGTATTGATCCAACAACATAAGTCTTTTTTCATACTCAATATTTGAATATGGAATTTTGTGTTTTAAATAAAACAAGAGTCCCCTGAAAAGACTGGTGCTCATGGAGTTAAAGAATTTACAGGAAATCAAGACCATTTCTTTCTTTTAACTGTTATAAGCTGAAACTGTCTCTAATATTACTCAGCAATAAAAAAAAATTTTTCAAATTAGCTACTGTGGTACACATGTCAACTTGGCATCATTTTCATTTAGGACAAAGTAGACATCAATAGCAGTCTTTCAGTGAAAATCTCATTTCATAATGATCGTCAATTCAGGAGAAGTAGTGACTTTTAAGACAGTCAATATGACTGCTACAACAGCTGTACATATGGCACCATTTTAATTAGGACTAGATGAAATGTCACAACGATCATTAATTCAGGGGAGTAGTGATAACAAGATTTTTTAGACAGTCGGTGTGACAGACATTTAGGATTGGAACCCCATGTTGATAAAGATATCCATATCACAAGGAGAAGAAAGAACATTTTCAAGATATGACTTTCTATTTAGGGAGCATTGTAATAACAAGATTTTCAATATGGCTACTGTGATGGAAATATTGGACATCAGATTAACACCTTTGTAATTAAAGATCAACTGGATATCATAAGAAGTTTTCTTGTGAAATCCCCATGCAATGTGATTTTCTGTTCAAGGACAGTTGTGATAACAAGATTTTTAAGATGGCTACCATGGTGGCTATATTGGACATCAGCTTGGAACCATTTTCATTTAAGACTAGCTAGACATCATAAGTATTCTAGTGAACACTCCATGCTCATATGATCATCAACTTAGTTGTAAATATCAAGAATTTCAAGATGGCTATTATGACAGACATAATGGACATCAGATTCGCACCATATTCAATTAGAACCATTCAGACATTATAAGAAGTCTTTTAGTGAAAACCCCTTTTTTATATAACCCATCCAAGGAGAAGTAGCGATAACAAGATTTTCAAGATGGCTGCTGTGGTGGCCATGTTGGATGCCCAAGTGGCACCGTTTTCATTTAGGAGCAACTAGACCAACGGTTTCCAGACTTTTAGAGCTGCGACCCTAAAATGGCCACCAACAGGACCTCCTGACCCTTTGGCTATGATCTGATTTCTTTTGACGATCCTTTGTGATCTTAATGAGGACCCCATGACCCTGATATGCATTAACCCACATCTGCCAATGCATTATGCAACAGCAGATCAGTGTGTGTGCAGTTTGCAGTTGGACTTGATTTATAAGCAAGTATACAATATCCCAATTTGCCTCAAACACCTCTCCACTGGGGTGGGGTGGGGGTAATCAAAGTAGGATCTATCAAGCATAATTTTCTCAAGTAACAAAATTTGCTAAATTTTAAATGAAATTATCCAATTTTCTGCTGAAAACTTACAGTATAAAAAATATGATTTTACTGATTAAGAGAATATAACAAAATTTGAGGGTACACAAAATTACAGCTAAAAGAATAAATCCTGGAACCAAAGATCATGTGATTTAAATGATCTCTCAGATGCGTTTGAAGCACAAACAACAGCAGCAGGGAGCCAAAGCACAGAGGCATCTACAAGTTTATAAAGCACATATTTATCATCAGTTGTTTATTAAACTGTCTTCTTTATTTCAGAGTTAATTATGTTAACAAGACATCCAAGTGGGGACCGCTCCAGTGGCCTAGTGGTTAGTGCATCTGCCCCGGTCAAGTCATACCAAAGACTTATAAAAATGGTACCAACAGCTGCTTCACTTGGCTATCAGCATTAAGAGGTCAGTATAAGGACTGGCTGGCCTGGTGTCAGGATAATGTGATTGGGTGGGACATGATGCTACATATCTGCGGCATGATTCCCCAATGCTAGACATCACTATAAACTGCCACACTGCAGACGCTGTAGTGATATGGCGGAAAAATCTTTAAAGCTACGTTAAAAATCTAAATCACACACAGACATCAAGTGGGACTGTGATTGCTCACCATACTAACATCAGCCTACTGTCCCATGCAAGAAACATTGGCTAAGAAATCTGGGTTAGTTTAATGCTTTATACAGAAATTTTTTCCAATACTGCTGATTGTGTATATGATGAAAAAAAAACAATTATTTTAAGACTTTTCTAGATACTTTTAGTATCAGCATCATCTGTCCAATATTGAAAGGTCTCAATGCCATGATGATTTCTGTCAAAGTTGGTCAAATTCATTCACTTCTGTTTAAATGTTTCTTTACCTTCTCTATTATTTTTTGGGGTGGCCATATTTGATAGTGTATCAGCTTTAACTTTTGTTGAACACATTATTAGCTATATCATTGGAAGTGGGCACTACCTGTAAGTACCTTTTACAAGGATACATTTTAGGAAGAAAACCTGGGCTGACTGAGTCAAGTATTGAACCCAAGACCCATAGATTAGGAGTCAGATGCTCTATCAACTGAGCTATCATTGATCCAAATGGTGCATCATTATCAAATTTATGCATCTGAAAGGTCTTAAATCTAGGATGGTCAAAAGTGGTCAAGTTCACTTGAGTGGTTTTGTGAAGTTATTAAAGGTTTTTTCAAATTTTAGTAAAGCAACCACTTTTTATGTTGAATCAGGATCATTATATAACCATAAAAGCCTTTTACTGTAGGATGCTTTTGTCAAATTTGATCAAATTCTATTGGACTTTTGTTTAGTAGAAAAAATTTGTTTCATGGATTTTCTATTTTTAGCAATGGAGCTATATATGACGCAAACCTCTCAAGGACTTGAGATCTGGTGTCAAATAAGTGAAATTTTCAGAGGACGTTCAGTTCTTATTGGTGCTCCATATGACACCCCTCCATTTTCCAATGATGCACATCTTTCAATCATCTGTATTTGTCAATGAAGTGTGTACCAGGATAGTGTCAACAATCATGCAGCTACTAGTGTTACTTGATCCCTACCTGAAGTAACTGATATATTGTTTGAATGTACAGTTAACATCCCAATGGCATTATGATGTGAATGCAATATGATAGACCTCATGAAACACATGTATGATAGTGTGCAACTTGCATAATGTCTTAATGACACATATGAAAAGTATTTAAGAATTTAGGTCATCTTTTGAAAACATTTTCCTCAATGGTATCACAACATGTGTCACTGCTCTTCCATACATAAAGTTGAGAGGTTTTTTAAAACTTTCACTGAACAATTTATTGGTGTGCATTCGAGATAACATTATGACAAAAGACTTTCATCAACCATTTTGTCAACTACTGCAGTGGTAGCAAGTCAACCTGTTATGCAAGAATAACATTAGAATGCCACAATAAATGTAATTTGTTTCAGTTTTGTTTCTTCCAAGTACATCTTTCTTACCTTGAAGTACCATATGTACTCACTTATAAATCGAGTCACACTGCAAACAACAAAGATCTGATATGCCATAACATGTGCCTGCAGATCAGGGTCTATAATGTTTATCCTACTGATTACTCCTAACAAACTGCACGAACCCAGACCTGCTGGCACATTATAGGTCTGTGCAGTTTGCAGTTGGCCTTGTCTTTTAAGCGAGTATATATGGTAGAGCAGAGAATGATGTCACTACTCATATTTTCAATGTGAATGTACACAAAACAAAGAACATAAATTGTAAACAGCAGATATTACCGTAAGAAATGTGTTCTTCAATCCGTCATACACTCTGGCTAGTCAACATGTCTGAGCACAAGATAACAGAAAATTTACTTGCTCTGAGTAAGTAATATATATTTCACCTCATGGTTGAAAAGCTCAAATAGTTTAACTTGTGTCTTTACCATTCATGAAACCACGGAGTTTTTCATCTACACGATAAAATATATCCTCTATACAGTTAAATATAACCATATTAATAAAGGTTAACAGCTAATCTCATACTTTAGTGTTAATTCATATTAATTTTTGGGGTGTAATGCAAATAATTTTATCTTTAGGACCAACTAGACATTACATAAAATCAATAAAAACATCCATGTGATCTGACCAGCAATAAAAAAAATTTTAAGATGACCATTGTTGTGATGATATTGGATCAGATCAGCACAATTTTCATTTAGGTCCAACTAGACATTATCAGATCTCTTCTGGTGAAAATCTCGTGCCAAAAGTACATTCCACTCACAGGAAGAACCAATAAGAAAATTTTCAAGCTGGTTGCTGTGGTTGCCATATTGGATATCAGATTGTCACCCTTTTCATTAGGACCACCTAGACAGCATAATAAGTCTTTTTTTATGAATAATAAACCCATGTCAATATAACCATCCATTCAAGAGTAGCAATAACAACATTTTCATGATGATCATTGTGGCAGTCATACTGATGTACATGTGGTACTGCAGGGGTCACACTACCAGGTGAAGTGGGCGACAAAATCGCCTAAAATATGTAAACTTCGCCTTCTTCTGTTAGAAAAGCAAAAACGACTTCGCCCTGTGATCTTTTTTCGAGATACTTTGACCGACCACATATTTTAGATGCCCCTTGTTTCGAAATTTAAATATCAATATGCAAATAATAATTTGCTTTTAAAAAAATATGATCGGTGAAGACCGTTTTCTTATTTCTTTTTGCTATAAATGGCGATTTTAACGGCCGTATCTGCGTATTTTCTGTATAAAATCAGCTTGATCTTGTAAATGAACTTGTAATGGCGGACATCGCTACGTATATGATATACCACTTCATTAAACTGTCTGTATTTGTAAATAATTGGGCAAATAGATTCAGGAACATATATAATATAATGAAAACAAAGTTTAAATATTATGTAATAGGAGATTTAGCCAAAATATTTAATAATGTAGGTTAGAAACATGCGAAAATCTCTGTTGTGAAATTTGAAACAATTCTGCAAGGTCAAGGTTGTTTTCTGACAAACCGTAATTAATTTTCGTGAAAATATGAAAAATATATATAGTAGTGAAGCAAATACTATTTAACCAATGCATATCGTTATTACCAGTAGGTAGACAAATAATACAACCATAAATATGCAGTCCTATTAATGAATTTTATAATGAAGCAAGAAAATGAGTAGTTACATTAAGAAAAGCCCTCTTTCTAAAAATAGATGCACTCGCATGGTGCAATACGTGTTCTTGGATGTTTCAGTTGGGGGAAAAAAGGGTCCAGTTTAGTTATATATCGACTTTAGTGCTTCAGTGTGTTGTCTATGAATAGTTACAGAAATGTTTTATCGGGAACAATGAAATCAGGACGAAGAGTATGGTTTGAAGTCACTTGTGCATTTATTCCTATGTACATGTATTAGGGGTTGTTTCAAAGAATGCTAGAAATCTTTTTGATTGCAATTTTACACAAAACTTGTAGAAAATAAAATAATTAAGTAGTAGTTTATTAAGCACTTTTACCAACTTGTAATTATAAGAGTCTAATCTTGTTACTGCTATCAGTTGAAACTAATTACAATGTATAGCTTCTGATGTGCTTTTTAAGTCATATGGCCAAAACAGTGCATTTACCTCAATCCAAACACATATACTACAAGTATGAATAGAATGGGTATGAATAATTTTTATACACATACAAAATGTGTTGATAACAAACATATAACACATATTTTTAAACTTGAAAATAAGGCATTGCTTAAAACTGTTAAAAGCATACTGATAAACAGAGCACATAATTAAGATAATGCATATATATATATATATATATATATATATATATATATATATATATATATTGCATTTCTTGCTTTGGTCTCACTTCTCCCTGTTTAGCTTCCACTTCTCCCTGTTATGCTCCCACTTCTCCCTGTTCTGACCAAAAGGAGAAGTCACTTCTCCCCAAAATTAAAGTCTAGCTTGATCCCTGGTACTGTTTTCATTTGGACCATGGGATGAATGTGTGTGTAAAGTTTCATGTTAATCCCCCAGGTAGTTTAGGAGGAGTAGCAATAACGAACTTGTGCTATTGGAGGGACAGACAATGGACAAAAGACCATCCCATAAACTCTTCTTGTCTGTGACATTTATTGCATTATAATGTCTGCAAATTTTGGACTCCTTTAGGCCAGTATGCTTTTTATCAAGTTGGTAAGATTCTGCTGAGAATTTATGCATTTAAAAATAGTGATTTAAAAGTCTTTCTACGTTTGGTAACAGTGGCAATATTGGTTGGCACAACAGTATCTCTTGTAATGAATTGAATGCTGTCTAAGGCTTTCCATCCAGTTTGGTTGAATTCTGGTTAGAGGTTGCTGAGAAATCACTTAAAGGTTCCTATGTTCTATTTTCTTATTTTCATCAATGGTGGCCATACATGATGGAAGATCAGCACCAAATGAAGGTAACTGAAATTCCTCTATGTCAGGATGCTTTCTTTTAAATTTGGTCAAATTCTGTGTTTGTGTGTGTGTGTGTGTGTGTATGAGATTTGGATTTTTAATGTCGCTTTAACAATTTTTCACTCATATTGCTAATATGTCTGCAGTGTGCCAATTTATAGTGATGTCTAGAACTGGGACATCATGCCACAGACATGTAGCATCATGTCCCACCCAGTCACACTGACACAAGGCAGACCAGTCCTAACACTAACCTCTTAATGCTGAACACCAAGTGAGACAGCTGTTAGTACCATTTTTATAAGTCTCTGGTACGACTCATCCAGGGTTTGAACCCACTACCTACCACATCTGAGGCAGACACTCTAACCACTTAGGCCACCGAAGCAGTCAGTGGCTTTTGTGAAGTCAATTTTTTTTTAATGGTGGCCATATTGGACCCTTCATGCTGGATGCTCTATGCTAAATCTGGTGAAAACTGGTCGAGTGGTGTGTGAGAAGTTTAAAATAGATATTGTTAATGGCAGGATGATGCACAATGGATGCAGGACAATACCATATGATCACCTGGAAGGAAGCACTGAATACTTTCAGTTTAGACAGATAAGGAATTAGAATTCACATCCAATTAAGGAAACAATGTATTCCAACTAGGTGTCCTTGACTACTGCATACTTGAGTGAGAATATTGCAGTCTCAGATTCTCTGGAAGCCATGGTAGCTTAGGATGTTGTTGTTGTTGTTGTAGTAGGGTTTAACGCCATTTTTCAGCACAAGATAGGCTATACATGGCAGCCAGCATAACTGGTGGAGGAAGAGCCCTGGAAAAGCCCCAGAAGAACCACCGACGCTCGAGAAGCTACTGACAAGCTTTCTCACGTACCCATGTTAGCTGAGCCTAAGACTCGAACCCACGCAGACAGAGATGAGATGGCAGTGATCCGGAACAGTGAGCACTTTAGACTACTCAGCCACTCGGGGCCCCTGTTAGGTAGCTCAGGAGAGCATCAGGCTCATGATCCAAGGATCAGAAATTTGGTATCACCCCACACTGGCTAACTAGATGTGTTCTTGGTAAAAGCAAGTACTGGTGGTTCCTTTTTTCCTTCAGCTTGATATACTCAATTATGTGCTGAAAGTGTCATTAAACAACAACCAACTGACCATATGCCTCAAAAGAGCTCTGCATAGACCTGGGTCAAATGTAGTCTATGTAGTGGTAATATCTTTGGACAAGAAGTCCAGTCTCGTCACTGATCTACTAGGGACAAAGTTATAGGCTTAGAACTCTGATAACAAGATCTTCACACAAAAAATTCTAAGTAAAGAAAAGATTAAAACTATTTATAAAAAAAATGAAAACTCACTTTCACAGCATGAAGATCTAATCATGCCATCTACATATATATAAAAACATGCCTACTAAATTTCATTTGTCCATGTCAAATTTGTTTCTATGCATCATGCTTTAAAGGTTTTCGCCCTCAAAAACTTGAGAAATTGATAAAAATATAGCAAAATTGACTTAGTGCCATGAAAATATCATTAGGTCATCTACATATGCATGCAAACATGCCAAACAAATTTCATCTATCTCAATCAAGCAGACTTTGGAATCATCTTTATGAGCTTCCATAGCTGCATTGGTGGAGATTTTGTTTCAACTAATTAAAAATTATGTTACTTCTGAAAGGTCGTCTCTGATTGGCTGACAGTGAGAACTCAATCTTAAACACAAGCTCAGTTTTACAATCTCCAGGTTAGAACACAAGCGTAGGCTGCTTGTACATTCTCCAGTTGCAGATAAAGCCATATGCCCTTCACAGGAGTTTGTATATTAACAAATTGTGAGCTATGTGTGTAAGATTAAGCAGCAACGGCCTAACACTGACCCAACAATCATGCTGTACAGTCTATGAGCGAATAGTGCAATGTGACATGCTGACTCAATAATCATACTGTATGGGCTATGAGTCAATAGTGCCATGTGACATGCTGACACAACAATCATACTGTACAGTCTATGAGTCAACAGTGCTATGTGACATGCTGACTCAGTAATCATACTGTATGGGTTACGAGTCAATAATGCTACGTGACATGCTAACCCAACAATCATACTGTACAGTCTATGAGTGAATAGTGCTATGTGACATGCTGACTCAATAATCATACTGTATGGTCTATGAGTGAATAGTGCTACGTGACACACTGACACAACAATCATACTGTATGGTCTATGAGTGAATAGTGTTGTGGCATGCTTACACAACAATCATACTGTATGGGCTACGAGTCAATAGTGCTATGTGATATGCTGACCCAACAATCATATTGTATGGTCTATGAGTGAATAGTGCTACGTGACACACTGACACAACAATCATACTGTATGGTCTATGAGTGAATAGTGCTGTGGCATGCTGACACAACAATCATACTACACCACTCTCTCGATAACTCGCGAACCCACTTATAACGCGAGGTCAGGCGTGGATCCCAATTTTTAAACCAGAAAATAGAAAAAAACATTGATCCCTATTGGTTGAACTTGAAGAAGATCAAGATCGAAATTGGTAACGGAAACTTGATATACTGCTCGTTTTATCGTCGAAAACGGTAGATAGGACATGGAAATTTAATCAACATTATGAAATAACGACTTTTAATAAGAAGTCATATAATTTGTTACATTTTCTTTTCAAACGACATTCTTAGTAAATCACAATTAACAATACTCAAGGACATTTCGATCAATGAAAATGTCACTTATGCCAAGTGGAGGCAGTACTTTAATAAATAAATACCAATTAAATAAATTTTTTAATCAATTGAAATTTGTGTTCTAGTTCTATCTTTTAGTTCCTTTTAAGTGTAATCATCATAAATGCAATGTGTCCTCTTGTAATTAAACGTAAAATGTGTCAATCTACTGTAACAGCTATGTCCGCGAGCATTTCGCTGAGAACCTAATTAAGTGTCCACCGTGTTTTGATATCAGACTAGCGGAAGCATCTGTTGTATTGTTGTACTAAATAAAAAGAGGGCCTCCATTTCTATTATCATGGTAATTATGTCTTCTGAATAAAAAAAAGCAGATGGAATTGAAAAAAAAGTCAAAAGGCATAAAAATCCTACATGCTTAAGAACCAGCGGCACCGGTCCTATGTCAGGTAACTCATTTCAGTTGATCAATCAAACACTGTGATACATTTTATTTTGTACATATCTAATTAAACTACCTTAAAAATTACCTACTCAATCATAAATGTGATTAAAGATGGCAAGGCAGCCAAGCGAAATGGGTACTTCGTAAAATAATGAGCTTTGTTTCACAGATACGGACCGTTGTGGGAAAAACGAGTTTCAGAGAATTCTTGAATTCGCACGTAAAGATATCCTCAAGCATGATAAGAAGTTTCAAAATTACTTTCGCAATGAAATTACAGCATGAATATTTTACTAATTGAAAAATACAAAAATTGAGTTTTGACTTAGACGATTGTCTGACGAAATAAATGTTACGTGTTTTTGATAAAAAGGAATCTTGTTTGTTAGTGTCTCAACAGTTAGTCTGGTTCCCTGCTTTGTAGACTCCTAGTTTTGTGAAATACTATTAAACAACACTCCAGAAACTAGACTAATCAACAAAAAAAAAACTGTGACGTAATACACAAATGTTTTCGCATACCGTGTTTGGTTGTTGAAACCAGTTGCAATCATGTTATCAATCTTTCAGATGTTGGACATTTTGAAAATTAATGTGACATATAGATAATAATGAACAACTTCATCAGAAAAAGCGCTTTATTGACGATTTTTCTCGACTCGATTATAAAACGAGGATTCAGCCATTAAACAGCCCAGTTCCCCATCCCCCCAACCCCAACCATGCAGTTTTCTGGATGTCTAGCGGGTTTTTTGGAGGTCCCTTGGTAACTCGCGCCCTCGCTTATAGTGCGGTCTGTGTTTTTGGACCCCGATGTGCGCGAGTTATCAAGGGAGAGGTGTACATGGACTATGAGTCAGTAGTGGTATGTGATATGCTGACCCAACAATCATATTGTATGGTCTATGAGTGAATAGTGCTGTGGCATGCTGACCCAACAATCATAATGTACGGTCTATGAGTGAATAGTGCTATGTGTTACCTGTAGGCTCGTACAAAAATAACAAGAGAAAAGAGTGAAGCCAACAAGCTTTGTATATTTAGCAAAATAATTTATTTCCCTAGAAAACAATGTAAAAATTGGAAATAGGACTTAGGGTTTGTGAATATAATCCAAAATTTAATCCTATGATTGAAAAATACAAGTCCTATCACTAAACAGTTCTAATAGAATCCGGGTTCGAATCTCAATGAAATTCCAATATGGAGGCGATGACGTCAGATTAGGTCGTTGTACTGGTGGTAACAGATCCTCGATTGAATCACAGTTTATAATGTTTCCATTAAACTCCAGAATAAATTTCCACTGAATTTCTTTCTCCCAGAACTTTTATAAATATAAAGCACTTGTTTAGTTTTCTAGAGAATAAATGATTAAATTCCAAAAACAAATGAACTTCAAAAACAATCTGGCTTCAACAATATAAATACCTTGTACCTTCAAGGTGCGGACATACGACTGACTAAATCTACTAGACAGCATCTGTTTAAAGCCACGATTTTAGATCACATTGTAGCTCACGTGATAGGCTACGTGATTTACTAATTTGAACAGCGCAATAAAAAAAATGCTATTTATCACATATGCAAGAATAGCCTTATCTAAGAATCAAATTCCCACACTGAAAATATAAAAAAAAGAAAGACTATTTACAGTTCAGCTAACATGCGGGCCGAAATGACCTTGGCAATAACCAATCATCCTCACTTGATGTTTACAAAAACTGAGCTAAAAATAGTGCTGATGAAATCTTATAATCTAATCGGGTCAAGCCAATTTTCCGAAAAGATACTTAAATCCAATGAAAATTATCATTATAATAAAATGTAATGAAACAAAATTAAAATAAAAAAGAATTTAAAACTAACACACAAGTAATTTAATTACATATTCATAACATATGTGACACACTGATCATACAGTATGGGCTATAACTGAATAGTGATATGTGATATACTGACCAAACAATAATACTGTACAGTGTATGAGTGAATAGTGCCATGTGACAAGCTGACACAACAATCATACTGTACGGTCTATGAGTGAATAGTGTTATGTGGCATGCTGACAAAACAATCATACTGTATGGGTTACGAGTCAATAGTGCTATGTGACATGCTGACCCAACAACGATACTGTACGGTCTATGAGTGAATAGTGCTATGTGACAAAAACTCTGGTCAAAGAGATAGCCTACCACAAGCAATGCATGAAAACTGCACTTCACTTGAGGAAAAGCTCATGTACACATGCTAAGAACATAAAAGTTAATTTATCTTGAATGTTCACATTATGAATTTAAAGAGTTATTCAGTGATATTGACTAAAAAATATATTCTGTAAAGACAAATAATTTTTATTAGTTAATCTACAGAGAGTATGGTTGAAAAATATGAAAAATTCATTGCTATGCCAACTCAGAGTATTTGTCAACTATACTGAATCTATGTTTTCAGCACATAGGACTTTAACAAACTGATAAATAGCTGGGTTCGCCTCTGGCCATAAACACTGTATTAAAGATGAGTATCTGTAGACTGCCAGAATTAGTCAAATGTTATCTTTAGTCCCGATGTTACCTGGTTATAAATCGAAGGCAATCAACCTTGGCTGAAGCATTAAAAAAAAAATCCTTCCACTTGTACACTTGTTACTGTTATGAACAAATATGGTATACAGCCTTCCTGGTAACTTTTATCCAGGTTTAACACATGGTGCATCATATATACATGCAAGTCTACACCAGTAACATGCATAATTGACCTACTTAAGAAGGCCATTGTTGGGGAAAATAAAACAGTTGATGACTTCCTCATTTTTTGATTAATTAATAGATGACTTGGGTTAGTTGATGTGCCTTTCACAATTATCTCCAACACAGTTTAGCATAAATGTTTCCTTTAGTGTCTAGGAAAAAGCAAAGAAGTCTACTGAATGAAAACTAGTTGCTAGTATACTGGTCGATACTAGACCTTGTTTTAATGATGTACACAAAGACAGTTCACACAATCTTAGGATTATATGGGTCAGAGTGGTTACAGCTTATTACTATAGAAGGCAACAGTGAAAAGCATAAAGATGGAAAAAATACATTTGGAAAGGACTGATAGAAAAAAAAAAACGAAAGTAACTATGGAACATGAAAGTGTACTTAAAAGGGAATGATGGAACAGACATGCATGCACAAGTTGCTTTTGAATTAATGGATTTGTTTTGATGAAATGTTACTTATTGTAATAACGATCCTGCCTAAATTTCAGTGAACCTACTAAAATCAAACAGAAGCTACTTCACTTACTAATTCAACATTTATTATTGATTACGATGAACTCAAACAATAACAACTGAATTTCATCAACAAAACTCACAAAAGTTAAAGTTCATGTTCAAGCTTCATCAAGATGCTCTTATTAAATGATTCCACATTTTCTCTGCTACTGAGGAACCAACCTTCTGTTCTGATTTCATGTATCTCTCTACCATTATATGTAGGGAGCTGCACTGTGCAATTCAAGGGATGGTTTATCAAAGTTGTTATGCCCATCAATGAATGAAGTACCCTGCATACTTTCATATTATGAATATCACAGCCCCTCCTAGGACTGCATCTGTGCTCTCTCTTTGTCAGCAAGCAACTTTGACCATTTTGGTGGCGGATGCACACCTTGCAAAATACTTCCACATGTTTACAACTGTCACCACACATTCTACTGAATGTTTACTGAAACACACTGTTCAGCATATTGCTGGCTTATTCATCAAGTTGATGAACATGGCCTTTTTCAATTGGTCAATACTATTAGCAACCCCAGTGCTGGGCTATATCCCCTGGAACTGTCAAAGTTTTGCATGGACACTACACTTTTTCCATATATTCATAACTTTCTTTATTTAAGATTGCTATAAAGTACATATGAAATAAAAGCCAATAAAATTATCTTTCTAAATATTTATTACTTGTTAGTGTTATTTGGATTTACACTTTACTGCAGATTGAAAAGTAAAATACAGGTAATTTATTCTTCCTGTATGAAATCAATAGCTCAGTGACTTGTGCATATTGTGTGTTTCATTTGGAAAATTATGCAACCAGGTTAATGACAATGAATATTCATGAAAATTTCCAGCCAATCAGAAAACTGAATGATGGTTAGTGCAGAATCTGAAGAACTAAAATAGCACAAGCCATGCTGAAGATATTCTGAAGCAAAATCAAGCACTGATGGTACATGATCTGCAAAGTTTATAACTTTTCTTTGTATACCACTGGAGTCGGCATATTCTCATGTTTAATTTCACAAACCATCTGTTGCAAAGGAGATGTAGTGTGCCAGATTTTGCTTTATATGTAAGACACTTACAAGTTTTTCAACTTCATGAAGTGCGTGGTATAGACACCATCTTGAATATTTTATGATATTAGTAAACAAATGCTTGCAACCAATAGTTTAATGCCATATCGATCAGTAAATGTCCTCAATTCAGTTGCTATTGCTATAACTAATAAATACAATAATCTAAATCAATTTTTAGCATTTATTCATATATCTGAAATGCACTCATCTTTTGCAACTTTTTTTTAGACAATTGTTCCTCACAATCATATATATATATATTTAATTAAATTTAGTTTCTTCTTTATTTATACTGTAAATTGTTGTTAAAAATAATAAAATGAAAATAATAAAAATTGTTTTGATGAGTGAAAATTATACAACTTACAAGCCCCTTTTAAAATTATATTATTGTTTTTAAAATGATTCTAGATATATAGTATAATAGCTGTTCCTCTTTTTTAGATTGATGTGTATGGAAGCTATTCTGGTATTACTGATATTCTAAGCTGTTCTGGCCTTGTGGTCCTTTGCCCTGCAGAATGGGTTATCCTGGCCCCTTCTGCCATATATATGACTTGACTAAAGAAATAATATTGAACCACATCCATGAACAAACACCTTTCTCTGATCTTCAAAATGGATCTGTACTAGAATTTAAAACTTTCCTTGAGAGGTCATAAAAAGCTGCCAGTGAAACTTACAAATGTCATTTAAAAGTTGAACCTAAGATTTAATACAGTGACTCAAAAATCTTTGCAAAGTTTGTAAATAAAATGGTAGTAGCATTTTTGTATAATTTTTCTTAATTAACTTGTTATCAACTAAACCTACAAAAGATCTGACAGCACAGATGCATTCAGCAGGAAAATTTAAATAGGAATGTGAAATTCCATAGCAATATCTTAAATATAAAGAAGTTACAACATTTGAAAGAATTATATTGTTGGTCTCAGGTCCGTTGTCTAGCAAAGCAAACCAGGCTTTATATAAAAGACCACAATTTCTCAAAATGACTCAATTTTTATCAACTTCAAGTAACTTTGATTCTAGTAGAGATATTTTGATAATTTAAACTGTTTTGAAGTGGTTTAATTGATATATTTAATTTAGAACAAGTTTTATTCATTTATGATATCTTTAAAAATAAATAAGACTGGGACTATTAATACTAGCTTCAGACAAAATACATTTTGTTATCGTCTGTAATGAGACCAATGCTTTGGGGGCAGTACACCAATCTAGTTCCACATATGAAAAGACTGCGTTAACAGTAATTACACTAATTTACCTGACGAGTGGTTGAGTGTTTTAAAACCTGTCCATTGGCACTGCAAGCATATATTGTACCTTGTCAAATGCAGGATGTTGGCAGACACTCAACTGACACAATAAACAGATCAATTAAACATTAAACAGATTCTCTGACTCATGACCACTTCTACAGTTCTTGTTCTTAACTGTTATAATTGGTGACTGGTGGCAATTTTTACTTCCCCAATGGAGCAGTAACTGCTGGTTTTTCACTGATCCGCTGGCAGAATCACTAGCTGCGGGATAGCGGATTAACATTAATTGTGAGCCCTGGTGCTGGGATAAACTGAAATTAATTTTGTGGGATTTTTCTTTGTATACAGATTTTATGGACATTTTTTTCTTCCTGGTGCAAAGAAACTTTCTTAGTAATATAGCTATCTGAAGCTCAATATTATAGAAATTTTTCAAAGTGGCTGATTCAATGTAAGTACAGTGCCATGTATTCTTTATGTAAGACCAAATCATGTGTTACTATTGTTTTTATTCACAGTTTTTGAATTCACAGATTGTGATTTTCAAATGGATGCTAGAAATTTTAAAGAAAATGTTGTCTCAATAGATATCAAATTTATCCTGCTTACTCATTATTGTCTTTGATTATTTAATATATCAATTTGTCTCTCTGTCTCTCTCTCTGTCTCATTATCTAAATGTTTTAATTTTAACAAATTGTTACATAAGTGATGTATTAGGGGTTATTTACTTATTTGATTCAGGTAATTTGCTTTTTATTAATGAAATGTGTTGTGAATTATTGCATTAATGCAATTTTCAACTTTGATTCATTTGGTCTGTATTGAGTGTGGCTGACATTCTGTGTTAAAAGGACACTTGCACTTTATTAGACAACAGCAAAGATGGTGGAGCTTAACTATATCACAACAACTAAGCTCCACCTACCAAGTTATTCTGAATGAAGTGATTTAAAGAGGTCTCAAATTACAAGTGTATAGTTACTGATGTGAATCAAACCTGGATACTGATCAGATTTGATTACTTTATGAAACTGGTCTGGTTAAAGAGGATATACTTAATTCTACCATCTTATTCTGCCATCTTGAAAAGGCAACATCATTATCAAGAGGGTCCTACACCATCCTCATTCACAACAGTGTATAATGTGAGCATGACAATGAGTTTCCTTTTAAATTTATCTCTTAAAATAAATTTAGTCAATATCTTTCTTCTTTTTAAATTTTCAAGCTTTTTGGGGCTGCAAAAGGTTCATCACTCATTAAATGCAAGATTACAAGTTTTCTCAGGGCCCCGAGTGGCCGAGTGGTCTAAAGCGCTGTCCATTACGGATCACTGCCATCTCACCTCTGTCTGCATGGGTTCGAGTCTCGGATTTGGCCAATGTAGATATGTGAGAAAGCTTGCCAGTAGCTTCTCATGGGTCGGTGGTTCTTTCCGGGGTTTTCCCAGGTTCTTCCTCCACCAATAATACTGGCCGCCATGTATAGCCTATCATGTGCTGAGAAAAATGGCATTAAGCCCTACAACAACAACAACAAGTTTTCTCCCCTGGCAATATGTGGAAGCAAGCCTCAGTAATCTCCCCTACTGAAGACGCTGAGAAGGGTATTAACATTTATTCTATTAAGAGAAGCTAAAGTACTTTCTGTCAGTGGATTTAGAAATTTACTAGTTCTGCTTGATCTCTCCCACAAAACAAAATTCTGACACAACATAACTTAACTAGCTTACAGATTATTGGAAGTATGAAACTACTAGTCCAACATGAAATTTATCAGCCTCAGGCTTACCGGGTACTGCTGATTTCAAGTGTTGTTGCTGTACAAGAATTCTAAGTTTGGACATGATCAGCATCACATATTAACTGATGTAGCAACATATGTATAGTGATTATTATCATAATTTTAAAGATTATATGATGGAAAAAAATAAATATAAGTGCTATATATTTACCTTTGTAGCTTTAATGCAGTAATGAATACAGAAGCCCACTTTCAAATGTGCCATAACTGCATGGTATTTGATGTGTTCATCAACTTATTAGTGAATGCTAAAAACATAACACTATTTTGAATTAAATGTGGGACTGTATTCAGCTGGAGTTAACAGGTGAGAAAAGGTTGAGTTTGCTCCTAGACGTGTTCTTAGCATGGTTTTTGGGTACTTTTTGTTTTTTTAGTTATCTTGCATCTCAAATTGGCAAAAACTTGAAGTTTCCCATATCATTTTATGCCTGTTTCTGTTGATGATGATTTTGAGTAGAGATAAAACAGTGATAAAATTGGCAAATACATCAAGCAATTAATGTAAATTTATATAATAGTAATTACAGAATAAATGTGAAAGACACTCAGTTTTGCTATCCAGTGGAAAGGGAAAAAAGCCAAGTGACCAAGCTTGATAAAAACCACAGAAATGTGGTAATAAAAAATTAGGTTTACAGTATCAACTTAATACTCTTTAAACGGAAACACGTTTTGAATTAGAAAAGTTGCTTGCTTTACGATGACTGAAGCACCTGTTGACAAATCAAATGCAAATGATCGAAAACAACTGTTACAACAAAGTTGTCTTAGGAGATGATCAGAAAGAGAGGTAATGTTCTGACATGTATAAATTTTCAAGTCGGATCATCAGTTTCCTCTAACCATTTCATCTAATATAATCAATTAACTGTCAAAAAATATCTTGCCTAAACCAGGCTTACTTTTCCAAGTCTTAAATCCAAAGCAGAAAGAATGATGCAGAACTGTATTTCAACAAAAAGTGATCACAGAAATGGTAAATGATATTGGTCATTTTTACTGAAAGTGACAGATGGTCAAAGAAAATGAAGTCAGAACAACACTAGAAAGAAGTTTCACTTCATGTGGATTTGATCCAGTATCTTTAACATGTTCCACTGCATATGGATTTGATTCAGTGTCTCTAACATGTTCCACTGCATATGGATTTGATCCAGTGTCTCTAACATGTTTCACTACATATGGATTTGATCCAGTGTCTCTAACATGTTCCACTACATATGGATTTGATCCAGTGTCTCCAACATGTTTCACTACATATGGATTTGATCCAGTGTCTCTAACATGTTTCACTACATATGGATTTGATCCAGTGTTTCTAACATGTTTCACTACATATGGATTTGATCCAGTGTCTCTAACATTTTTCACTACATATAGATTTGATCCAGTGTCTCTAACATGTTTCACTACATATGGATTTGATCCAGTGTCTTTAACATGCATACTAACCTTGTGATCTTTCAGTTTTCCTTCTAACACATCTAGTTCCCATTTTTCTGGATTGCCCAGGGTTAGAAGTTGTCCCTCAATGTCATCTAGCCAAGATCGCAGCTGCTTCAAGTCATCATCCAGATCTTTCAAAAAGGAATAGAAAATTAGCATTCCTATATAAATTACTCAAAATCTACTTTTCCAAATATACAGTCAAATACACACATTATTATAAGTTTTTGAATTAACTATGATTATATATATATATATATATATATATATATATATATATATATATATATATATAAAGAATACAAATCATATGGCGAATAACAGTCCTTTCAAGCGCACTGGATATAGAAGTTGTCCCTCAATGTCATCTAGCCAAGATATATATATATATATATATATATACACACACACACACATACAACACTCCCTTGATAACTCATGAACCTGCTTCTAATGCATGAGTCTGGCATGAATCCCATTTTTTGAAACTATAAATTACCAAAAAAGCTGACCCTATTTGTTGAACTTGAAGAAATCATAATCAAGATTCGTAACTGAAACACTGATATATCACTTGTTTTATCATCAAAAATAGTAGATAGGACCTGGAAAATTGAATCAACATTATAAAATTGTCAATTTTTAATTAGAAGTTGTAATTCTTGGTATACCTTAAATAATAATATACAACGAAATTTTGATCAATGAAAACGTCACTTATGCCTACTGGAGGCAGTACTTTAAGAAATAAAAACCAATTAATAAGTTTTTTTATCAAGTGAAAAAGTATTATAGTTCCATCATTTAGATAGGTTTAAATGTAATGATGAAAAATACAATGTAACTTCTGGTATTCAAATATTAAATGTGTCAATCTACCATAACAGCTGCATCCACAAGCGTTTCTCTGTGAACCTAATTAAATGACAAACGTGTTTTGATATCTGACTTGCATAATTATTTGTTGTGTTGTTGCAATGAATTAAAAGCTGACCTCCTTTGTATTATCATATTAACTGCATCTTTTGTATCGAATAAAAGATGTGGAATGAAAGAAAAGTTAAAAGGCATGCAAATTCTACATGCATAAGATCCAGCAGGCTCGGTCGTGATGTCAAGTGAACTCATTTTAATTGATCAACTGAACACTGTTATAAATATTATTGTGTACTTAATATAATTAGACTACCTTAAATGAAGCTACTCAATCATAAATGTGATCAAAGATAGCAAGACAACCATATGAAATGAATGCTTTTTTAAATAAAGAGATTTGTTCACACATATGGATCACTGTGGAGATGCGAGTTTCAGAAATTCCTGAATTGGCACTTAGAGACATCCTCAAGGATGAGAAGTTTCACTATTACTGCCAATGAAATCAAGGCATCAATATTTTACTAACTGAAAAGTACGAAATTTGAGTTTTGACTCAGACAATTGTTACACAAAATAAATGTTTCTAGTTTTGGGGGAAAAAGAGAAATCTTCTTTCCTGGTGTAGCAACAGGTAGTCTGCTTCCCAGCCTTGTAGATTCCATGCCTCAAACTCTGCAATAACATAATAAGCAGGGAACCAGACTAATCAACAACAACAAAATTCAGTGACGTAATATACAAATGTTTTCACTTACATGTGAAGGCTGTTGAAATCAGATGGAATGTTAACAATCTTTCAGATGTTGGGCATCTTGAAAAATATACCTTGATTTATTTCAAAGGAATCCAGAATGACTGTGTAGATAGCTGAGAGTTAACAGTCGTCATGCGAATGAGTCTGCTACACACGAGTGCATATAACATCAACTCAGTAGCATCATTTTTTGGTGATGTGTACTTAGTCGTGATGAAGTACAGGCTGGTATGTGCAGGCAAGGTGATGGGTGATGATACCCGTGGACCTGGGTTCAAATCTCCATAGAGTACGAATTAAAAATTCTCGAACCTGTATGATAGTATTATTTTTATTAAACACACACACGCACACACACACACACAAACACACACACACAGACAGAGCATATTCCCTAATTAACACCACTGTGGGCATTACATTTTCCAAATGGGGTGGGTGGGTATCAGAGCACAATAATAAAAGCTAAAATTCTTTTGATGTACTCTTATAATGACTACATGTACATATGGAAGTCTTTCTGCCACTGGATTCAGTCATTGTAAATATCAGCACAGTAAAATGATCAATCAACACATTTTCCCACTCCGCGGTTGGCTGAAGTAGGAGGGTAAGTCTTTGAATTTGCCACCCAGCAATTGCATGTTTAACACTACATGTGTGCCTGTGACTTTAATAATGTATACATTGATATGTACATTGTAACAGTGTGATCAACTGAGTCTGCTGCAGCATTTTGTTGTAATCATGGATCTGAAGCAGATGGGTATTGAAATGCATGGGTCATACACTGCATCACATAAATTTTCTGTTCTTAACAAAGGGGAGGGGGGCATTAATTAGGAAATGAATTATATATATATATATATATATATATATATATATATATATATATATATATATATATATACACACACACACACACACACACACACAC
>JAECUM010007239.1:0-70211 GCA_016617855.1 Megalonaias nervosa | reverse complement strand
CATCCCAGAATTACAGCACGTTCTAACCTGGTTCTGCAATTGGTCTAAATTCTTGTCACGAAGACCAAAATCCGTATCCGTTAGAACCAGAACACAAACACAAAATATACTGAAAAATTATTTATATTCAGCACTCACTTCAACTAGTATACATGTGTAACTTTCGCTGAATGATCGCAATGCCGCAATGAGCATGTTTATGTGCTCAGAGTGATGTATTAATTTACTCTCATATTTTTCGTTTAAAGTTTGTAAAGTGGCTGACCTGCCAACCCTGATGAGACCATCTCAGTAAGGCAGTTGATTTTTTTCTTTAAGTTTGATCAATTTTCAGTAAGGTAACAAAATATCATAAACTGCTATTGTGAAACTGGAAAATATATCTGAAAGTTCGGTATTTGAAACGTGCAGCGACAGTAAACGTTATGTTCAACTGAAAAGCATGTAAAATACATGTAGACCTTATTTACCATAGTACAGTTGCACAAACTTCAGCTCCAAACCCTATGCAGCTCAATGGCTCGCTATCTCTCAACCTGACATAGGTCTTGGAGGTTTATTTTTTACATTTCACATGATAACGGCAATCATATCTCCCGCCACAAGACATACTCAAATTGACACAAGAAGTCCAATAAATGTAACTGCGTCCCTTCCTGCTTTTATCCCAAGAATCTGAATACTCCTTTTTATTCTTCTGTACTGTTTAATATACACTTTTTAAGAGGCTTAGTTTCCGTTTCGTCTTCAACATCCATTTTTAAAAATTCTATAATTAATAGTTTGATCATGCTGATGCTTTGCATGAAAAAATATGTTCAGTTTAAAGTATCTGAGGCACTGCTGTAAAGTTAGTCTGGCTTCCTGACTAATTTCACTAATTCTAATATGAAACCTGGATCCAAATCAAACATGGATTAACCAATTATTCGGATTCTTTTGGCAACAATCATTTTCCCCTAGTTTTTACTCTTGTTCGGCCATTCCTTATTTTAAGGGTCATTTTTGCAAGACTTGCGGCCATATCATAAGAGTTGGCATGTCTGAAGCGGTGTTGGTTTTTTCTCTTCTGGTATGTTTTTAAGTATAAAAATATCCATCTGCTCCAACATTTTCCATCATATGACATCCACAACTCACTCCATATGTATGACTGGATGGACGTGTGGATGGATGGACTGTATCAAAATATCCCATCTTCCCTGTTTTGGTGCAGTTTCATGGCAGAAACCTCTCTAGGATGAGTAGCGATGTGCTAATATACAAATAATAGATGAATGATGTAAAGTCCTATGGCCAGTAATCTGAAAAGCTCAAATGGGATATAATTTTTGTGACATCTACAAGATTTATCGAAGAAATGCATTATGTTCTCTAAATTCTCAACAGAGTACAATTCACTTCAAAGTTGAGACTGTGACACCAGCTATGCTGTACTTAACAAATTTAAAAATAGGATGAAATAATGATACTAATGGTACTAAATGCCAAAAAACCCCACACCTATCACTGTGTAAACAGCCATTTTTATTGAACCTTACCTTGTCCCACTTCAAGGCATTCCTGTAGCATTTAATGGCTTCATCATACTTCCTATCAGAACGCTGCAGTAGCCCATAAACATGCCAGCCTAGGGTTCAGTTAAGGAGATGATACAAACGTCAGGTTTTCAATGGACAAGCAAGATTTAACAAAAATGTAACATACAGTATATTTAACTTCGGCAAGTACTACTTGAGGGGTTACACCAACCTAATAAAATACAAAACTAACCAAAGACAACCAGAAGTAGATTCTTCAATTGTGAAACAGGCATTATATTTCTCTGGAAATCTGCAAATTTAGCAGGTAATATGTGGCATTCTGGTCTAAGCTTGATTTTCATCAAAGACAAGTCTTGTTTCCTCAACATCAGCTACAAACAAACATCTATTTTAGGAGTACAACAAATTTCCCATGTCAGACTTAGTTGCTGGATCAATGCTTGGCTTATGTGGGCCTGGGCAGCGTATGGTCCCACTGCAAGTCAGATGCTAGTTTTCAGGATGCAATTTACCCAAATAATAGAAGATGCAAGTCTTCAACACACAAAAACTTGATATTTTAATCCTGCATAAAGCACCATGAATTTATTGTATCTGCATTGTTTCCCCAAAATAATAATAATAATAATAATAATAATAATAATCATTGTGAGGGTAACTATTCTCCAATATCATGATGAAGAAACTAATGTAAATAAAAAAATAATGCATGTTATGACCTTGCCCATAGGCAAGGAAAATGGCTGATTATGTGTGACTCTCACAAGAAGATAAATATCAGTTCAATTTTCAATAAAGTACTATAATCAATTCAAATGTTATAACAGTACGAACATGTTATATCCCCCACTCACCCTGGTCATGATCATGTGCAGAGTGCAAGCCTATGGTATGTGAGAGTCTTGTAATGATATCAAACTGCTCAATGTTTCATTCAATATGTTCATCGTTTCAAAACCTGTACTCCAGGCAAGGCCAGAGCACTGCTATTGCAAGTGATGCATCATCTAGTCATATATATATATATATATATATATGCAAAGTTTTATTAGAATACCTTCAGGCATGGATACAAGACAAGATTAGATGTTCCCTAGATTTGACCGCGACCTTTAGGCCAAGAAAGGGATAACAAATTCACTAGCCCAATTCAAAATGGCAGAAGTTTTTTTCTTTCTGGCAGTTGGTAAATTTTCCAATCACTTGTCCAACTGGTGGTGATTCAGGGCTGACCAGTGTTTCTCTTTAATAACAAGACTGTTTTGTCAAGAATATTGCCACCATTGTTTATTTAGAAGTTCATACTTTTTATTTTATTATAAGTCCATTTGTTAACTTGAAGCTAATGCAAGCACTTCACATTCTTCAATAGTCCATACACACCAACCCTTAATGAGGTATAAGAGTAATCATCAGTAAAAGAAGTTAAAAAAAACAAAAGAAGCAAAATCTGAGCATAAAAAGTGTAACCTACATATTACATGCCATCACTACAGAAAAATGTATGAAAACAATTTAAATTTTTGCTATTAATCTGCATCTCGTCACTGATGTGCAAAATCAACATGGATTCATACCAGAATACAAACTCGAAACATACTGACAAATTACTTTTAACCGATCTCACTTTAACTAGTCTACATTGAGTAAAGTAAAATGAGTAATGTCATCAGTTAAGTGCTGTTTTACATCACTCTCATATACTTTTTAAATTTGTAAAGCTTTAATCAGTTTTTCTTTTGCTGATCCGACATGTTCTGAAGTTTCAAAATCCCTTTACTCAGTTTTCAGTCATATAAAATTCACGAGTCAAATTTATAAAGCCCATTTTGCTTAACATTTGGTGTCATTTATTTTAAAAGAAAAGTCAAAATATTTTACAAATATATAATGAATTGGGGAGAAAAGTTTTTAATTGAAAAAAACCATTTTTCTTGCAAATGTATCATATACAGCTGCAAAAAAAGCAGAAAATAAGGAAAGCACATGCAAGTCTACAATGGACAAGTCTACAATGGACAAATGTACTCTTCCATTATTTTTATGCAGCAGATTTCTTTTTAGAATATTCTCAAATTTATATGATGTGTGGGACTAATAAGATCATAATGACAAACTTGTTATTGCTTTATTTTTAATTTAAAAAAAAAAAATGAATCCATATTCCCGCCAGTTTACAACATAATTATGGTTCATTCGAATACAGTCTTGTATTTTGTGTTACAGAGAGTTGTCATTAATAACAATATGTTCCAAATGTAGTTTGTCATCTTCAGTTATCTGAAAGTTACAACTGACTGATGAATAAAAAAAAGTCAATAAAAACATAATCTCACCCTTGTGCTAATCTGATCTACTTACTGGTAAGAAATCTCGATTGTAGCCATTCCTATAATTATATTTCTCTTCATTTATCCCAGACCTGCCAACTCTAACAAGACCTTCTCAGTAAGTCGGTTGATCTTTTTCCACTATAACCAGTTTTCACTAAGGTGCTATTGTAATGTTGGAAAACATACATTTTAAAAGTTCAGAAGTTATATTTTATGTTCAATTAAAGAGTTTGTAAAGCATACTCAGACCTTAATGACATCCAATGCAATTTCACAAACTGCAGTTCCAAACCATATGGAACCCAATGGCTTCTTATTATCTGTAAACTTGACATAATTCTTGCATCTTTTTTCTCTATTTCACATGATGATAGTAATTTTATCTCCAGACATGCCACGTACCAAAACCAACACATGTCCAATAAACTTAATTGTTGCCCTTCCTGTTTTCACCCCCAAAAATCACAATATTCCGTATTTTTCCTTATTGACTATTAACACTGTAGAGGTATATTTTTCTGCCATCTTGAATATGTATCACGTGTTGGACACCATTTTTTTTAAATTCTAGAAGTATAAGCTTGCTGGATTATACAGCTGTTTCGCATGTAGAAATATGTACAGTTTGAAGCATCTGAGGTACTCCTGTAAAGTTAACCTGGTTCCCTAATAAACTCCTCTAAATATAATATGAAACATGGATCCAAATCAAACATGGCAAGCGAGCATATGGATTTTACCAAAACAAACATATTTCACTATTTTTTGCTTTTATTCCAAGACCATATTTTAAGGGTAATTTTCAAAACACTTGTAGCTAAATCATAAAGGCATGTTACCAGCACAAAGAAAGACAATTTGACTATGTTGTGATGTTATCAGCACAAAGAAAGACAATTTGATAATGTTGTGAAACATGGAAACTATATCCAAATTCTACTCCAAAGTAATCTGAAACAAAGGATACAGACATGACTCTTCAGATCATTACGAAGACCTCGCCTCACAAACTCGTATGCCTCCTCTTTTCGCCCCAGACAGTTAAGGGTCAGACCCTTCATGGCAAGCGTTTCTGAAAAAGAAATTTGTCCATCTTAGCATCTGTGTGACTCGTTATGAATTCAACATTTGTGGCAAAAAGTGTTAATACAACAATGAATTTGTAAATAAAGCTTTTATCTTTCTTAATACAACAGTCATACATTTCTGATTCCATTTTCATTAAATGTTCCTCCAAGAAAAAAACATTGTGAAAAATAATTTAATCATAAAGGACACGTGTTCGTTTTATACCTTTCTTGAAATGCCTTTCTCCCATGCAAACTAGATCCACATAAAAAACTAAATTAATCTCTCACATGCTTCCAGGCTTATAATCAAGCAAAAAAAATCTTAATTTTCATGATTAAAATTCTTACCAAGCGAGGTTTTTGTCTTTTAACAGAGTGACCTTGAGCTTTAATCTTTTGATCCCCAAATCGACAAACTTCTTCCTGACTGTAAGTGCAGGCCATCCACAACAGTTGGACAAGGTCTGTAACATGGTACTGTTGTTGTGCAGTTGCCATTTGTAAAAAATTAGATCGTGACATTGACCTTTGACCTTAAACTCGATTGCTTTCTTCATTACTCCATATGCAACCCATCCACAAAGTTTGGTCGAGATATGAAATGTGGAACTAATGTTATTGTCCTAAGACCATCTTTAAGAAAGTATTGCAGTCAAGGACCCTGACCGTTTTGATTCCAAAATCAATAATATTCTTCCTTACACCAACTGAAAGGCATCCATAAGTTTGGCAAATGATGGAGAATTCCAGTTATTGTTTGGAAACCATTTTCCTTCTTTCAGTAAGTGACCTTTCCTGCCCAACACTAATAGGGTTATTTCCTACCCACAGTACAAGCCATCAACAAACCTTGAAAAAAAAAATGCAGATAGCAAGGAACTTTAGTTACTGTGAAAAAACCCCAAACAAAACTTTTTCCATTATTCAGTGATTGCTGACCATGAAATCAATTGTGTTCTACTTTAACCCAAATGCATAATGTTTGGTAACTAGTTACTGTGCAGAAGCCATTTTCCATCTTTCAGCCACAGTGACCATGACCTTTCAGTCCAAAGTTGACAGGGTTCTTCCATAACCCAAGTGCAAACCATCTACAAAGTTTGTTAGCTACTGATGGTGGACAACAAAACGTATTGTACAGAAACCAAATTGGTGACACAAGGTAATACATATACATGACTCAACAAAAACATGGCCCTTTTCTCTGGCCAAAATTTTGCAATAGATAACCCTTACTGGTGCACATTTCTTCATCTTTACATGTCTTGAAGAAGGAAAGCAGCTGATAAGTTCCTCAAATGGGCTGTTGCAGTACTTGTCCAAAAATTCCAGAAATACAAAACACCATTTCTTCTTTTTAATTGCAAGTGACGAAACCATCTCTGATATTCTTGACTAGCAAAATTTTAGATTAACCTCAGTTCCACATATGTTGGATATGAGATCGGCACTCTTTTTATTTAGGGAAAAATACACAAATAAAAGTTGTCAATATACAAGTTATTTCAGACTAACTTTTCTTCACTTAATCAAAATTTCCAAAATTCGTAGTCACTGAAAACAGGTCACCTCTTAAAAATTTCACTTGCATGTAAAATTTTATTTTTTCAGCGCCCCCCCCGGTCAAAACACCCACTTATGTCAACAATATGATCTTGGTTGAGATAAACAGGTAGTACTTTATTATGAAAATGGTAACACAGTTTGAAAATTAGCAACAAAATATTGCACTCAGCAATATTTTTGGCAACAACTTTTTTAAAGCCAGCTCAAACCCTGGACCTGAATGTTGTCTAATCCAAGACACGTACAAATATTAAGATTTAAATCCAAGTGTTAAGTCTGAACACCAATATTTATTCCTTATTTGTCAATACTGGCTTTAATTAGTAAATATCCACAATATTATGCCTGTACAGGAAAATTTGAGTGACCCTGATACTGACGAGATGGAAATATGTACAATTCTTCCCCATTATAATGTGATTTTGGATATAGCGCAATAGCGCTGAGTTCACCAAAATCAGAATTATAAAAATTATAATTTAATAGAAAATTCAAAACATTTTCAATATCAGGTGAACCTTTACATCAAAAACTACTGTACTTGATTGGATAGAACACATTTTTTTACAGTTACAATTCTAACTTGCCACTGTTGAATTCAGGCAAGGTAAGATATATTCCCAACAGGCTACTGAACACACAAAATTATCCATGTCCCTAATTAGTCATAATTGTTCTTGGTCCGTATCAACTATTGTATCTGGCTAAAGTACAGACTGTCAAATTTTCTTAAGCATTAAAACCGTTCCAGCAGATCAGCGACTTAATTTCTCTGTAAATACAGCTCCATGATTATACAGAAGACCAGCTTATTGTCAACCATTGTTTATTGACACCTGGATGGCAACAGATCACAGATAGGATTAGCAGTGGCATGTCCTTTGAACTTGCCGCTGGTTTCTGTAATCTGCTGTTGCATCCCAGAAGAGACAGATGCTACTGAATAATTTTATTACAATAAAAATAAGGTCTATTCAAACAATTAAGTTTCACTTTCTAGTGAAATCAGATTTAAAAGTGAGTTTTATTTTGTTAGTATCTATGAGTGAATTAGGACATTTAACCTCACAATGGAAATGTCCAGGAAAATGAAAGCTTATTTTGGGAACAGAATTTTATTTTTAAGTGATTCATGGAGAAGGATGTTGAAGAGGCTAAAGTTGTTCTACTGGGGACATTTTAACTCATCTGATGATGTTCAGCACTGAATCAAAATTGATGGAGACTGCCCCACTGTCGAATGTAAGACTGATGCTGACATCATCTGGTTCTTCACTGGCTCCACAAAAAGTAAATTTACATCCCAACCAACAGGGTCTACTAATGACAGTGACTAGGAGAATTGTCCCAAAACAACCCATGCAGTTTTGGAATTCAAATTTGCATCTGACTAAGGTTGGCTAAAAAGCCAGGACATTGGGCCCTCGAAAATTATGCAGCTGAGAAATATTATATACTCTGCTGAAAGACCACCCCCCAAACCCCAAAATCCAAAACCAAAGAACAATCTGGTCTCAAAAAAAACATAAAATCACAAAACACTTCCAAGAGGAAGTGCACATAACGCGAGTGGGTAGTGCACATAACGCGAGTGGATAGTATTAATTCTAATTGGATTTGTACTCTTGTGAACAAATATGTTTGTTTTGGACATCATTGGATTTTAAATGGATTCCATACATGTAAGCAAGTTTGTGATTCTTTCTGTTATTCTGAATTCTGGAATTGCTAAAGGCGTGTGCACATCATGTGACATCATCAGTCACTAATATCATAACTAACTTATACTTGAAAGTAAAAACGAGATACTTCACCGATTAAAAAAATGCCAGTACTCATTGCACTTGATAGAGATAGATGTTCATTTATTTAACTGCAAAATGGGTGTAGAAGTGATAAATATGTGACTGAACTCCTAATTAAAAAGGGATGAAGATGCATTGGTCTCAAGAGCAAGCCAAATTAGTCATTTTTGGCAAGTGATTACAACATTTTAGATCACTTTAAACATATAACTGGCAGGCATATTATTAAAATGAGGAGTTTATACAATTGTTTTTATGTGTTTCTCACGATCTATCATATGTATGACAGTATGGGCTGAAATACAATCTAAAGCTTGGTATATTTTTTATTTATTTTATAAAATATTATCAGACATAATAAAATGAACAATACAATGTTGGGGAAAAAACCTATAAATTACATAAACTAACAGTGTTACTATTCACTGACTGGTGTTTTGTTACCCCCCCCCCCCCGCACAGAAGTACACACATTTTTTAAAATCATTTTTGCTATATCGCTCTTTGGTACATAAGTTCAGCAATTATGGACCCTGACTACAATGCTATAATTGGGGTAAGCTGTATTGTGGCATCCCAAACAGAACACTAACATTCCCCAACTCAGCTTTTTGGATTTGCCTATGGTCAAGTGACTTGGAAATTTGAGAATTCAGCTTGTCCTGGGAGTCTGGCAAGTTGATTTGTAAATTCCTGATAATGGGTTTAGCTCCTAAACAATCAGTTAATTGAACAGACTATTAATCATGTCATCCCTATGCATCTTTTAAATCAGAATATACCCTTGTTGACAACAAGTTAAAGTTCAATATGAAGACTTACCACCATGCTCTGAAAACTTTGGATTGGTCAGGATCTGCTTTGCAAATTTCAAACCATTTTTGTACTGTTTCTGTTCATAACATTTCTGGAAAGAAAAAGAAGTCAGGTAACATAAGATGTTGCATCCTCCCTGACACTGGATTGTCAATGACTATTTATGATCAGTGGACAGAGTTTTCCTTTCTGTAATAGTAAACTCTTACAACCAAAAGTTTACAATATGAAAACTTTTTTCTTTTTTTTTATAGTTCTTGGGTTAAAAATGTGTGGCTTTTGATTTTAAAAAAAAACCCCAATTATTTTCATGTGTGTTGAATGAATATATTAAGTGACTGGAAATAAATGACAAAATTTTATTCAAATCTACCGAGCAGTTTTAAGGTTGTTGTTGTTGTTGTTGTTATTGTTGTTGTAGAGTTTGATGCCATTTTTGAGCACAAGATAGGCTATACATGATGGCCAGTATTAATGGTGGAGGAAGAACCCGGGAAAACCCCGGAAAGAAACACTGACCCACAAGAAGCTACTAGCAAGCTTTCTCACATACCCACATTGGCTGAACGTGAGACTCGAGCCCACACAGACAGAGGTGAGATGGCAATGATCCGTAAAGGTGAGCACTTTAGACCACTCGGCCAATCAGTTTTAAGGATGGAGCTCATTAATTTCAAACTTCTGTTTCATCAAGTCTGAACTATGTCCCCATGTTGTGAATAT
The DNA here is from genome assembly GCA_016617855.1 of Megalonaias nervosa. NCBI lineage: Eukaryota > Metazoa > Mollusca > Bivalvia > Unionida > Unionidae > Megalonaias > Megalonaias nervosa. The sequence goes on along the minus strand of JAECUM010007239.1, from coordinate 60,354 downwards.
AGTTGTAACATCACTAAGCTGCATCTGGCAGATTCTGGTGAAGGTACGTGGTTGATAAATTGTCTGCAGAAGCCATTTTTTTTCAGGCAGTGACCAAAACAGTAGACTTCTTCCTTATCCTAAGTGCAAGCCAGCCATAAATATTTGGTAGCAGCAGACAGTGGAGAAATGAGTTGCTGTGCATTCTTCTATCAGTCAGAGTGACATTGATCCTTTACTTTTTACCCCCCAAACTGGTAGGGCTATTCCTTACCAATGTACATACCATCCACAAAGTTCTGGTACCTGTAGATGTGTATCTTCGCTAGCCAAGGTTCCGATATGTTAAGTCTATCTACACCTTGGCAGATCAATGAGATATTTCTTTGCTTCGGGTCTGTGAATTTCATTGGATGATGATCGAGAAAAGGGGAGCATACAACTTGAATGGACTCATAAATAAGCAATTTTCCACTGCTGGTCTGTATTTTTACAAATACCTTTCACTCGAATACACCTGTAATGCCTTCTCTCGATTTTAAACGTACACAGTATCCTTTTGAAATCAATTGCTGCCACCATTTTCGGCCAATGTATAATGCACTGCTGTTACAAGCTATTGGTTAGTTGGCATTACACACTAACGGCGGCAACTTGTGAAATCCAATAGATTTCACTAGGAAAAAGCACTAAAATACCTGCTCAATCTGCCAAGGTGTAGAGAGGGTTAACATATCTGAACTTTGGCAGTGAAGATGGTAGATGTGCAAAAATTAAACTGATGACATACTGATAAACATGTAGACATCATTATTGAACAATATGTATTACCCTCTGACAGGCATGTCATGTGCAATTAGTTCCAATCCAGGAAGGAAAATACTAATTTAAATACTCAATGTATTAATCATTAGCAATATCTCCAGGTCCATCAGTATTATGGTCGGGGGTATGTAAAATGCTCATCAGTGGGCCATCCATCAGATAGGTCAAACGAACGGCCGTTTTGTTTTGCATACCGAAATATATCAGGTAAACGATCCTGTTATTGTAGTTGCAATTACAGAAGTTTCTCCTAATCCTCAGAGTATACATTAGTCCTACCCAAGATTGATGAGTGTGGCACCAAATGGTAGCAAGGCATAACAATCCAAGTAACATATATTAGTATGTATCAGCAGCATATATGTAAACGTAGAACTCAAAAGAATAATGAACTCAAGAATCAAGTATCTACATCACATTTCTTAATACCTAGAAGCATCCGATAAAGAAAAACCCTCAAAGGGGCCAATAATCTACTGGGCAAAAAACAATTTCCAGGAATTCATGACAAGACCATTTCTTCCTTTTAACTGAAACAATCTCATATTTTTTAGTGACATGTTTGTCAAATTAGCTACTGTGGTAGGCCTGCCAACCTTAACAAGACCATCTCAGTAAGATGGACAATTTTTTTTCTGTAAGTTAGACTAGTTTTCAGAAAGGTATAATGAAATATCATTTACTACTATTGTCTAGCTGGAAAACATGCATGTAAAAAGTCCAGAAGACGGATGCAGCGATGGTAAACATTGTGTTCAACTACGCCAAAAACAATTTGTGAAGTTAATTTGAATCTTTATTACCTCCAGTAGTTTCACAAACTGCAGTTCCAACCATACAGAGCTCAATGGCTTTTTGCTATTTCTCAATTTGATGTAGTACTTTATTAAATTAATTACATGTGGAAAGTGGCAGTGGCAATCTTTCCTGCCATGTACCGTACTCAAATTAATGCACTGTTGTCCTTATTGCATCCTACCTCCCACAAGATCCAGAATATTCAGTTTTTATTATTCTGTATTATTAAATCGTTTTAAGAGGTTTATTGTCCCTTTCCTTCTGAAAATGTATCGCTTGATGGATGCTATTTTTAAAAAAAATAAGCAACAGCTTGATCATGCATACATGTTGCATCACAAAATATGTGTAGTTTAATATGACCAAGGTACTATTGTAAAGTTGGTCTGGTTCCCCAACCAAATCTACTTAATTTAATTTAAACCCAGATCTGAATGAAACAATGACAAGCCAGTATCCAGATTTTACCACAATGACAAGCTAGTATCCAGATTTTACCACAAACAGTGACAAGCCAGTATCCAGATTTTACCACAAACAATGACAAGCCAGTATCCAGATTTTACCACAAACAATGACAAGCCAGTATCCAGATTTTACCACAAACAATGACGAGCCAGTGTTCAGATTTTACCAAAAACAATTGCATTTCCATAATTTGAAAACCCCATGTCATGATGATCATCAATTCATCAACCTAAGACTACATTCATCTTTACTTAAATGTAAACGGCAGCGAAAAAAGGTTTCAGGGCTGGCTGGTGTCGAACAGGATAACAATTTCCAGTTATCTCCCTTTCACAACTTCCTTCGCAGCAATTTGAAAACTTTGCTCTTAATTTGGAAAACTAAATTCAAATTCCTCTTAAATCAACAATCTTTATGTCTGATCAACCACTGCACATTGCATTATTCAACACTATTCAACAGGTCCACCAGTGAGGCACACAGAAACAGTTAACTTTAGGCTCCCCCCCACCAACCATAATGTTTCCAGTCGGCTAACCAACTCCATTTTACATTGCTGACCCAAGCACTCCCCCCTCCCCCCGGTTACAATAATAATTTAACCAAACATAATTTGTGCATCTAATTGAGCCGGTTTTGCCCAGTACTTGAAGTGCTTAGCATATTATATATACTAACCATTATAATTTATACAATTATACAATGTTATTTTTAATAACTACCTACCTACCGTAATTTTAAAACCAGTACAGTACGAAACACATGGGAGTGGGGGGATTATCAACAGTCAGGATAATGACATCTTTTCATAACAGAATCATAGCTAAAAAAATCAGGCAATGAGCCAAAATGCGTGGACCTAATACCCTTTGGTTATTCCATCAAGTAGTTCTCATGCCACTCCCGTGCAACTGGAATTGCTGTCATCACAAAGAAGTCCATAATTCACCGTCATAACTAAACTACCAGATTCAATTTCAAACACACATCCAGAGGTCTCAGAAAAACTTAATCACATGTATTTGAATGCCAATTTTATTTATCTGGGATGTAGAAAATCACTTGAACAGGAGTCCTCCATATGCAAGCAATGGCTGGGTGACAAATTCAAAGGTTTGCCAGCCCTCCTGAGCGGGAAAACGTATTGATCAATTGATCATTCTAGCTGTGCTGATATTTATAATGAGAGAATTCAGTGGCTAGAAGATCCCCAGATGTGCATGTCATTATAAACGTACATCAAAAGAACACGATGCAATAGCTTGGCAACAAGTTCAAAGACTTAGACTAGCTGTTGAGTGCTGGGAAAATGTGTTACTTACAATGACTGAATTCAGAGGCAGAAAGGCCCAGAGATGTACATGTGGTCATTATAAGAGTACATCAAATTAACAACTTTAGCTTTCATTATTGTTTTGGTTTCCGAGTGTAGCCAAATAAGTAGTGCATGTGACCTCAAAATTAAGACATGCTGAGACAGAGACAAATGCCATTTGCAAATTTGGATAAGTATTTTGGAGTTAAATGGCAAACTGACAAAGACTAATGAGATTCAGAAGAGTGCTAAAGTTGCTACAACTGACAGTTTGGTTAGAACAGTAGCCAAGTGTAAGAAAGTGTGTGATGCCTGGCTTAATGTTTGGAATAAGTCCTTTCCTTCGACTGACAAAATTCAGTCTCACTCTGATGGACAAGAAGATCTATTATGTCGGTGGTGGAAAATTTAAACCACTGGTTCTTCTCATTTGGACATTTAGCCACTTCAGGTATGCCCAATATGCATATGGGAGGGGAATGCAACTTTTGCTGGTGGGACTCCTATTTTTACCAAAATAGGACTCCTGGACTCCTAGTTTTAAAATCTAGCGAGACCTCTGCACATCATCTGAACTAGTTCACACCTCACTCAGAATGGAACAAAGGTCAGCCCATTTTTCTGCCTCTACCACCTCCTCTGAGTTAAAAAAACCAAGATGATCGAATCTTTCTTTATGGAGCAGTTTCGTAACATCCCTGAGCATGGAAATTCAATAGGTGGAGACCTGATTATTCTTGGAGATTTCAGCTTTCACTTTGACTGTTCTGGAATCAAAACTCCTGGACTCTATTCACATTTCCAACCTCAAACAGTCAGTTAGCCAACACACCCATAAACAGTCACATTTTAGACTGTAATCCTCAACAAGCACCAACACCAAACCAAGTCATAATTTATATAGATTTTCACAGAGGTTTGATGATCTTCAGACACTGATAGAGTTTAAGCTGCATGTTCTTTTCAAATATGCTTGCATTCATTGATGCACACATGACGTGTACAGCTTTATAGGAAACATTATACTGTATGTGAAATTTAGTGCTTGCACTGAAGATTTTCTTTTATTGGAGGTTTTTTAAATACATCAAATGAAACATTTTTGCACGTTTTAGGGTAGCATTATCGAAACTGTTCATCTTTCATTACAAAACTAATCCCATGCCAAATGAGACAGTATAGCTTCCAGCTTTGCGGGAAAACAAAACTATATACTAAATTTTTATTTAAGTTACCGCAACGTTTTAAAGATATGGCTAATTAATTTCAAATATTCAAATGTGTAGTCTAGGTTATCAGAGTTACCTTGATGCACACAGTCTTAAAGTCACTAGTCAAATGTCTTCTACTGCCAATTATTATTTGTGTTTCTTAATTACTTTATCACCTCAATGTGGCAATAAACTGTTGGAAATGTTCACATCAAAAATCACACTGAACAATGCTGTTCAAATATATAATAAATAATAAAGATGAATGTACAGTACAGATCTGTTAACAATGAAATATGTACAACCTACTCCTCCAGTACAGCTATCTGCTATGGCAAGATGATACGTTATATAAACCAAAATGTTATCAAGATACAAAACACTGCAAAGAAATGCACTCTTAGTACAAGACCAATTCATACCCATATTGTCACCAAATTTACTCAAATGTGCCAAAATTTCTAGCAAATTTTCAATCATATTACAACTTGTCACATAATCTAGATGCAGTCAGCAGTCACATTATAGACTTTTACTGTTTCCACAAATGAAGAGTTCACAAAGATGGTGACATCCTGTGCATTAGGATAATAGATTGCAGAATTTCGAAAACATCCTTTAACTAAGTGATAAAATACAAAACTCTCTGCAAATATGTAATTTTCCATACTATGAGTTGTTTGTCACATGACATTTATTTTTCCTTTAATGAATGCCAAAGCTATATATAAAGAGCATTTAGGCGAGTCAGTGATGAACTGTTTGACTGAACTTGCTCGAACTTGACCTCTCAAAGTGCTGATTATGAGGTTATCAGCAAAACTACCCGAGCATCTGCAGTATAGTGGCTTTCAAAAAACACTGAAAACAAAGAATTTGTGAGAAAATGTATCCTACAATCGGGATGCTATATGAATTTTTGAGAAAAAAATCCACATAAGTGAACTATAAATTATGTTGAAACAATTTATAAGTCATTTCAAAAATACTTTCCTTTTCAATCTATTTTTCTTTCCAAGGGAGAAAAGGTAACTTGAAACTTTTAGCCTTTTTGAAAGGTTCATGATTTTTGTTTAAGGCAATTAATGTGCTCAGTGATTAAAACACTTTAACCCTGGTAGTGCGAAAGCCATATATTTATGGATGACATCACCTGGCTGTGTGTGCGGGAACCATATATTTATGGTGAAATGTCAACTAGCTCTGTGTGCAGATACCATATTTTTATGGCACACGACAGTGACGTCTACGGATGTCCAATCTAGGCTAATCAGTAATCATGTGCTAATAATAGCAGGAAGACAGCATATGTAATTGTCTCAAAGATCACGGCTCTGCATCACTGTTAACAGAAATATCTGTGAAATAAATATTCAGACAGACTTATTTGTCCAGGAAAGTCTGTCATCAACAGTGGACGTTGATGTAAACAATATGGTGGCTGTTAAGTAGTTGCAGTCTTGCAGCTGTCCCATACCCAGCTGGTGCCGATTACCGTATATATGTATGGGCTAGTCGAAATTAGAATAAGGTTTGTTAGGGCTTTGTGTGGAGGTATAAATAGCAATACACAGAGTTTTCCAAATTTGAGAATTAATTTTCTGCAGGAATATACGTGTTGATATGAAAGTGCTCTGACACTATCACGTGTTGATATATAAGTGCTAGGTCATTGGCCATCCCATTCAGTAACAACTTCAAATTCCACTAAATCAAGATTAAACTATATAGCAGCTAAGTTAATCAACAAGTCTGTCATGTGAAGAGCCTTTTCTTATATTGGGTGATACACTGTATCATCAAGAGTGAGAACTGTACTAGCTTGAAAGGGACCAACCATTCATTTTACCGGGGGGTGGGGGTGGGGGGAGGTGTCGGGTGTTGACTCCGACATATTCCTTCCTTGGCAATCATTTTGTACAAATAAAAATCACAATATTTCTATCACATCATAAAATTCATTTTGCTCTGCCTCTCTCTCTCTCAACAGTCAAATTGAAAAAGAAATGAGAGAGAGAGAGAGAGAGAGAGAGAGAGAGAGAGAGAGAGATTCACTTCTTAAGTAACCCACTCTTATGACATCAATGTGAAATGTATGTGACTTTGGAATATAATAATCAAGACCTTCATCCAATATCTGAACTTTCGACCCAGTGGAAATCTTTCCTTTTTTTCCTTGTCAGTTCATTTGGTATCGTTTTAACAGAGCTATTTTCCATGGTAGGCCAAGGAACAAAAAGCTTGATCTCTTATTTTTTTCCTCAAATATTTGACAACATAGAAGTTATTATATGTTAAGATTTTTGCTGATAAATTTTATTTCAAATCTATTTGGCAAGTTGCAATTATCAATTATCATTGAAAATGTCACAACTCTTGCTCTGTAATTTATAATCAATGAGAATATTTATGTTAATTTTCTGCAATAATGGTTGTCAGGCCTCTAATGTACAGCTCCACTCAAAAGAATACTTGATAACCAATATCACTATCATACATGTGTACCAGACACAAGAGCTCCTTCCCCACTGTTTCAAACTCCATCTCAGTGTTCATACTGTTGTTTATTTCTGCCTCACTAGGTGGTAAAGATCAAAGAGCTCACTCCGTAGCACAGTTGGCATTTTTGAACGTTTCATTACCATATATAACCGAAAATTAGTACACTATTGTGTCACAAGAAGACCCAAACTAATAGCTCTGATAATATTCTCTATCTGATGATACTGCATTCAAATCATTCAGATGTAGACACTAGAATGTAAAAGAATTTAATACATCTATTTGGTAGGCCACTGACAGTTGTGCTCAAACTAGCTGAACATTAGAAGATGTATTAAAAATGAGAATTTAAAACAACTTGTAAAGAAAGTTATTCTAAAACTATATATGTTATCGCATATTAAAGAATGCATTAATTATAAAGCCTATTAAAGAAATCAAAGACATAATATATCATACTATTGATGTGCACTCAGTTTGCTTGTTAATAGATAGTAAAGGAAAGTTATGATGTACATAAAATTTAGTAATGAAGCAGGCAAAAAGAAAAGTTTATGTAGTATGAGTATAGCAATAACCCTAAAAGTCGTTAATTCCATGTGTGAAATCCCAACTTTTTTAACAGTATTATTTATTCTGAAAGAAAAATTTATGTTTCATTTACATGATGTGATGAAAAAATAGAGTCCACTGCAGTCGATGACAAACCTACAGATGGATTTTGTGTCAGTTATTAATTTGTCACATGTATAAGAGATACTTGCATTCATCAAATTTATTCTTGCAAGCAACAGTAATTGCTTAAAGAGGTGTTTACTATAAAAATCTGTAAGACATCTGCCTTTCAACAATTTTCAAATGAGAAAACTAGTTTTCCGTTACTTTGACTTCATTGCATAAATAGTATTCTCTTCAGCATAAAATAGGACATTTATAATTGTTCTACATTATGATAATTATTATTTTACCTTCATAATTAAAACAACTTGAAACATTGAGTTCTTTGACAAATGAATGCTATAGTTAGTTGGATAAAAGGTTCTGCCAACAATATTATTTTAAACAGTCTTATAAACCTTTCAAACACTAACATTACTTTTTGGTTGCTATGGCAACCATAGTAAATTTATAATTATTTATCATTTTCAAGATGATTAGTATTGGTTCCTTATCAATGAACTATATAAGTAAATATAATTATATTTTATATGGAGACAATTTTTTTATTAATAACTACATAAATATTGCATCATCTAAACATTGTAACATACTGAAATGTAGAGACATGTTTGAAAGTCAAGTTTTAATTATCTAGCACTGGCCTAAAAGTAATGAACTGAGGATATGTGATATGTAGAAAAAATTTAACTGTCCATGTAGACATTCAGAATATCTATATTTGATGGAAAAGTATACACTATATTCGATATTCTGGGGGGTCAAAAATTACTTTTCCACCCATTTTCTCTATTTGGTTGCTATGGTACCATGAACACACATCAATTTCACAGACATTTTTAGTGTTTGCAATCTGCATGCATATATGCATCACTTTGTATAATTTCACAGCAGTCTGATTTTAAATAATAGTTCTGAGCTGTTATATAGATTTGGCCCAAAAAGTCAGTATTGTTCTGAAACAATTCAGCATGCAGAGATGGTGCACTTGGAAACAAATCAGCACTGGTTTCAAGGTCAAGCAAAACAACACTGCACTACCAAGGTTACTCATTAACACGAAACAATATATTTGCCATTAACAAGAGCGAAAGAATTCTAATGTATAATTTCCCAGACACAAAGCTGTTCTGGAATAAAACATTTTAACTATCAGTTGATAAAATTAATTTCAAAGGGGATTGCCATTTTCTGTAAGTACTAGTTCTTTTTTTCAGAACTTAATCATACGTCATTGCTGCTCACAAGGACAAAACTTGAACACCAAAAGGGAGGCTAAAATAACACATCTGTTGAACACAATTCAGGTGCAATTTGGAGTTACAGCACTTTCCTTTAGCACAGCTACATATTAACAACTTCTGGCTTTCTGGTGTAGAACATCATAAAAACAGTTAAACTATTTTATATGTTAACTAAGCAAAACGCACACAATTCTGCACACCTTTTTAGAGCCAACAAAGGGTTTTAGATGAGTGTGAATTAAAAGAAAATCCAAAATTTAAAAAGATACAAAAATAATCCCCAATGAAAATCCTGATGGAGTAGCCCACAGTCCTCCCAGAAAACAAGAAGTTTTTCTCAGCCTCTTGTTTTAAACATTACTGGTGGCAGAGAACAATTGGGTTTAATAATCAATCTGTGGTGGAGCATCCACTTTAATTCAGTTGGATTAACAGGCCGCTTGTTATTAATTAATTAATCACCCCTAAAGCAAGAGCAATGTGTCATAATGGTCAGTTCCTGGTGATATAGGCTTTGCTATAACATACTGATGCGTAGCTCCTTCCTTGTAGTGACGCCATTATCCATGCATGGGTCCATAAACTGAGGTCAACAGCTACTGAATACACAGGTGTTCTGTTTCAATAAGGATTAATACTTAAAATAGCCATGTGCAAGGTATTTTGAAAAACACATTTTCAAGGTGTAACATCAACTTATTTGGATTTATCATATTCTCATTATTACATATGTAAGATATTATGCCAAACACTGTCCAAAAAGTGAAATCTAACAATAACAGGTCATCAAAATTTCCTACCTTTGGAGATCAACAGTTTTCTCCTCAACAAATGGGAATTTGCAAAAATGTAAAGAATGGAAACATTTTTTATAATACCTTAAAACTAATCAAATGTTAAGATAGTAATGAACTAATACAAGTGAATAAAAAAAAAGACATTTAAAACATGTATTCAATTTTTTTCATACGTACAGTAATCTGGAGTAAATTGTCTCCTACTGTGCATTAGGATTCACTTTGCTTTGATATACTCCAAAACGTAAGCACAATCTGGGTGAATCAAAAATGCAAAAATGTGCACTACTATCTAATGTTTTAATTTCACAGATATATGTTCCTAAATACAGAGTAGCAAATTAAAAATTCAGATGACACTTAACAACCCTTTGTCAAGATTGTGTTGGGTCAAGTCGATCTGTAACAATGTAGGTTGGTGCTGAAAATCACAAAGGTTGCAGTCCAAAAGTATATATCTCATAAACTGGTGATTAGTCCTACTAAAATTGCATATCTTGTGTTTGAAAAGTTATAAATTTGCCATATGGTGTGCCGATTTTGGTCAACAAATTGATATAAATTTGCAGTGTAACATATTTTCGAGTCGTGAGAATCATGTCACTAAGTATCTATACTACTTCCGTCATGCTGGCAATGCATCTGCCAGTTAGGATTACATGTCTGACCCACTTAATTCAAAATTCAATTTCAGGCCATGTGCATCAGCTAAAATTGGGTCCTACTAAATACTGCTATGCCTGACAAAGCCACACAAAGTCAAATGAAAAAAGTATATTTTTATTGTTAATTATATTGATGAATAAATTAACCAAACCGAAAGACTGGATTTCGACATATTTATGCAGAATTAGATAGCTGAAAATTGGGCGACAGAGTTCTAAATCGTAAATCAAATAACGACAAAGTAATAACAAAGTCTGACAAAATCATATGTAAACTGTTTATTACTTTATAAATTGTTCATTTAACTTCTTTTCAAAAGAAAATGCGATTTTTCAACATATCCTAATGACACAAAGCCAGACAAAGTCATACAAAGCCTGACAGTCATAAAAGTCATATTAGACAGGCGTATTTATGTTGTAAATTATATTGATGAATAAATTAACCAAACTGAAGGATTAGTTTTCAACGTAATTATGCCGAATTAAATAACCAAATAAAATTTGGCAGCAAAGTTCGAATTCGAATAACAAGAAAATCATATGTAAAATGTTTATTATTTGATAAATTGTTCACCTGAATGATTATCGAAAGAAAATGCAATATTTCAATATGTCCTAATTATAAAAAGCCGGACAAAGTCATACAAAGCTCAACAAAGTTTCAACATAATTATAAATAGTGATAAAGTGCTGATACAGTCTGAAAAAATACATATTTGAAATGTGTTATTTTATAAACTGTTCTTCTGACTGATTATCGAAACATAGGCTGACAAACTCAACAAACCTTTCGATGTTTCACAAGAAAGGCATACACAACCCAACAAAGTGATAATAAAAATGTGTACTTTTATTGTATGGTGTTTTTGCTGCATAAGTTACAAAGAAAAATGTTGGATTTACTATGCACACCATAATGAATGACTGGTAACTGGGAGACAAATTCCAAATTCACTGCATCTTTAAAAAAAAAGGCATACAGAGCCTGAAAAAGTCTAAACTGGAATGTTTATTATTTTAAAATGTCTGTATATGATAAACTATCGATATAGTTATTTACACAGGCACACAATGTCATAAAATGGCATAATATAAATGTGTCAAGTTAAAAGTAGGTCCTACTCACCTACTTGTGATTGTAACAGGCACTGACGCATGTTAATGGAATACAGTAGCACCTCACTACTATATACCATAAATATCAACGGTAAATAATTTCCAGTATTGTAAGTTTAAAAACGTTTCTATCCTTGTACTGAGTTAAATAGATAATAAAAGAAAATAACGATCATAGACAAAGCAAACATTTTCTAATTCTGTTATAATTATTAACACTAAAAAAAATAACAATCATATACATAGCAAACATTTTCTAATTCTGTTAAATTTATTAAAACTATATATTTTCAAATAATATAAGTAATTGCCATGTATTTTCCTGTTGTGACCTGTCATTTTTTTTCTCCCAACACTTAACGTAATTAGATATTTTTATAAATTGACAGGAGGATGTTTCACTGTCAAACAAAAGGAGAAAGAGTAGAATTAACAAATAAAAAAATTCAACCTCCATTGGGGAAGATATTTGTATAAACTTACACTAACCATAATTAAATATTTTTAGACTGTTACAATATTGTACAAATACTGATAAGAAGAAAATGTTTGAGAAAATGCATGATTTAATATTTAGCGTAATTTACATTAGTTACATGTGTCTTTGCTGTGTTTAGTAGAACTGATAAATCTTGGGAATGAAACTTATTGGGGGCGATACTGCCCGTAGTCCAAGAATCAACGTGATAATAATTAGAGCTGGTAACCGTGAAAACTTTCGTAAAGGGGTATACCAAAACAAAATATTATATCCTTGCTAATATTTGGGGGAAAAAAATAATTATCTTGAGAAAAAGAAAAGATTTCATCTAAAAAGATGATCACAGTCCCCAGAGAGAAAAATAAACTGGGCTGGTTAAAAAACATTCAAATAGCACCAAGTAACCAACAAGACTATCATTCAACATTATGGTATGTGTGCACTTCCCTTGGAACTTATCTAAAGTGCAAGTTGATTGACTCGGTCAATACACAGTTACCCACAGTCAGTCTAAACTCCATTCAAAAGGCAAATATGTGTATTTGTATGTAACATAAATAGAATATATGCAAAGCATGTATGCTATACCCACAATATACCATTCGTTGTGCAAGCCTCTTTTCTTTTTAATGAAAAATTCATACATTTTGTGGTATATCACTGATAGAGCATACATATCATGCATAGATTCCACTGATACACCATTATTCTGGTCAGAAGTATGTGTCTTTAAATTATTTATAAATAATAAAAATAAAATATGCGATAAAACACAACCTTGCCTTACCTCGGCTGGACAGTTAAATATTTCTATCAGAGCTATTTGGCATTTTCACACAATCTTTAACATTTGCATATATGGGTTTTGGTACAATAAGCATTTTACTATTTTTATTTACTAATTTATGATAAGTGCGTTCCTGTCATGTCGATACGGACAAACACTTTTTGATAATCAACATAATAATAATAGTAATAATAACCGTATTTGGACTGTTCGAGCTTTCATAGTTCTACACACCACTGTCGGCTGTGCGAATGCACACATGACACTCATAAGGGTATTATCCAGAAAGAGTTTTTAAATCAGATGTCAACCCATCTCACTTTGCATGCATCAAACACTTACACTTTATCACAAATAATGGAACCAACACAATTAAGTCCACATACAGCACAAGGCCAGATCGTTTTGTTTCTTTTTCAAGTAGAAGCGCTAGGCATTTTGGAATTTAAACTTAAATAAGATGTTTGTTAAATATAAACAAGAAATATAATTTAGAGAGATGTAAAATATATCTGATGAAGCTAACACAAAGAAACTTTTTTTTTATTGATATACCAATATTTACGTGTCCCATAGTATTTCAATAGGCATCATTTGGCATGTTGCATGCTTTTAAATGGTTAGTTATTCAAAGATATACAGGTGTTATATTTTGGGGATTTACTTTTCAAGTTAGGAATGATAACAATACTTTCTGTGATGACTTTGCATGATTTTGTCTGCCATTTTATGATATTGTCTGCCTGTGTGAAAAATAGCCATTTCTGTCGATAATTTATGGAATGTATATTTTTAAAAATAAACATTTTAGTTAAGATTTTGTGATGATTTGTGTGCCTTTGTTACGCTCTGTCAAACATCGACACACCTGTCAAGTTTGGCAACGTTTTTGATAACTCAGTAAGACGTATTTAAAGATACGGCATTTTATTTTCATAGTTTATCTAAGTAACTCATAAAAATACAAAACATTTCAAATATGATTTTGTCTGACTTTGTTATTATCCAAATTAATTAATCTCCCGATTCACGGTCTATTAATGGGGTATGTGTATAACCCTAGTCTTTCGGATTGGTTGATTTATTCATCACTCTGATATTGCAACATAAATACACCTTCCTAACATGACTTTTTCTGGCTTTGTGTACCTTTATTTTGTGTTGAATACAGACAAAAGCAGAGATAAAAATTGATAACTTATATATTGGAAAATTGCATTTTCTGTCCATAATCTGTCAAAATAACAATTTATAAAATAATAACAAATGTTTCGAATATGATTGTGTCAAGATTTTATCAATACTTAATAATTGTTTGAATCTGAACTCTCTCGCCCGGATTTCGGTAATTATTTTGGCATAATTATGTTGAAAACTACTAGTCTTATGGTTTGGTTAATTTATTCATCAATATAATTAACAATATAAATACTCTTTTAATTTGACTTTGCATGGCTTTGTCAGGCTTTGTCAGGCTTAGCTGCATTAAGTACGACCAGCTAAAATTGTCAAAAATATCTTAAAAAATGGTAAAATCAATGCTCTTTCTAAAAATGTAGGTGCAGAGCGCATATTTTACCGAATTAGATAAAATGCAATTTAAATATTTCATCCCGCCTTTACTCACTTTAAAATGCACATTACAATTAAAATAATGCCAGATACACAACACAGAAACCAATAATTACATGCAAGATGCTATCACACAGGTTATGGTGCAAAGCGACCCATTCTGATCCGATGTTAATTTTTCAAAAGCATATTAGAGTTATACCCTCCCTGCTTGCACGTAAGTACTAAAATGTGTGTGTACTAAAGGATTTAATGCAATGGGTCAATAAAAGAGGGATTATACTTACCGTCTGCATAAATATATTAATTAGTAGCAAGCGGACGAATAATCACTCTGAATTACAAAGTGGATGCTCCAGCACCAGACGTGTCTTCAGAGTCGTTTTTCTGCCACTGATCACGTCAGAAAAAGAAAAAAAAAAAACGGCTCAGAACAAACATGGTCTCCATCCTACAATGCAATACATAGCACCCATCACCCCCCAGAACAAAAATATCGGGTGATGTGTCTTACGTTGTAGGACTAGTCTCCATCCCACCCCAAAACAGCGTAGTTCTTACACTGCAAGACTACCCAACTACATATGGCTTGTAGGGTGTTGACGCAGCTTAAATGCATATTATAATTTCTACTTTCATGTGTTTTGCATAAGCAAAATTGCTTATCTGATCTAAACTGGACGTAATGTTTGCCAATTTTCGGTTTCTCAACTTCACTTTCCGCCTACATAGCAGACTAATAAACACTTAGACAGAGACATTTCCTGAATTCTATAGCAACTCACCAATATTCTTTTAAATAGGGCATTTTCTTTTGGTGGTAAGGGGTTATTTGTGGGCATTTCTAATGTAAAATGGTGTTGCTATAGGCCTCTGGAAAGAGGCTGTTTCCCCGTTCACCTCGTGGTGAAAATTCCAATATGGCGAAACACTCTCGATAAAATCTCGAGAGAACGAGAACTGAGTAGCAGGGAAAACTGCCAAAATTAAGAATTTTTTTAATGATAAAGTATAAATTATGTAAATAGTTTGTATATATTTTAGGACAATTTGACATTTTGATTTATTTTTTTATTCTTTGATCATCCCGTGAGCCTTGGACAGCAAGTGCGACGAAAACAAAAATGGCTGCGTGTTACTGCTATTAGCAGATGATGAAAATGACATCGCTTGATTTTGCCACTTCCATTTTATGCAAGTACTATACTAAATCTCCAACACGCAAAGCATGTTGATAATTTAACATGTATATGATAAGCAAGATGTCAGATTCAAACAATACAGATTTACATGAAGAACCCGAATCGTCGGTGACTGTCATAGAGAAACAAGCACAAAGAAGGATCTTCAAAATAATAGTGATTGGCGATTCAAACGTTGGAAAGACATGTCTAACCTATAGATTTTGCAGTAGCAAGTTTCCAGATAAAACAGAGGCGACTATTGGCGTTGATTTTAGGGAGAGAACTGTCAACGTGGAAGGAGAACAAATAAAGGTAGTTGGCATTAATGCTCTACGTTATCAGACGTTGATCCTGATGTTTCTGATGTGGGGTCAAAATCTTACTGTCTTGTTACCCAGTACCCTCAAGCTCCATAGCTCTATTCCAAAATCTCCATTAGGGAAATTTTGGAGGCCCATTTTCAGGAATATCTCGCATATTTGGCAGCTGACTAACAATTAGCCCAAATTGTAAGACCTCAGCTCTGATATTTAGTGCGTCTAGGTCTTACTGCCCAAATAATGGCCCTGTATAATGTGTTCTGATGTTGTTTAACATCGAAATGACAAGTCAAATTTTCAGCAATATCTCACACACTTGGCAGCCCATATCAGCACTTTTCTACAAATTAAAGTTATAATGTTTCAGTCGGACTTTTCTTACTCTGAGGTCTTTTTTCCTACTAAATTCAAGTTCCCACACAAGCAAATGGACCTGTTTTCAAGTCCCTTTGGCCTACATTTCAGTTGACTGGAATGCGATGGAAGCCAGGAATACTGAAATCAGTTAAAAGGATCATAAGAATCTTGAACGAAACAGTGCTACCTAAACACTTTCTTCCACATTAATGTATTTTTATTTGTTTCGTTAAAGAATCGTACTTAAAGTTATCCCGATTTCGGCCTTCCTGGCTTCCATTGCATTCCAGCCAACTGAAATGTAGGCCAAAAAAACTTGAAAACAGGTCCAGTTCTTTTGTGAGAATTTGAATTTATTAGAGAAAATACATCAGAGTAAGTAAAGTCAGACTAAAACATTATGACTTTACTTTGTAGAAAAGCGTCATTATTGGCTGCCAGTTGCGTGAGATATTCCACAAAATCTGACTTTCATTACGATGTTAGTCGACATCAAAACACGCTACACAGGGTCATTATTTAGGCAGTAAGACCTAGACACCCTAAACATAAAAATCAGCATCGAGGTCTTACATGTATGACTAACTAACAATATGGTCTTCAGCTAGTCCTACAACTTGAGATGTAGCACATGTTATTTTTGTTTTGGTGCTACTTTCTTACAGCCTAAATAATGCCTTGTGTAGCATGTTCCCAAATCAACTGATAGGAGACAGGGAGGTAACATTTTCAGGAATATCTCATACACTTGGCAGCCCACGTTGACATTCTTCCACAAATTTAAATATAGAGTCTGAATATATCTCCCCATTTGTTTGTACCCTGTACTGATTTTAAAAAAAAGAAAAGCATAAATGAGTTCAAAAAATGCACAGAACTTAGTTCATTCATTGATTTATAATTTCAAACCCGATTAAGACCAGGGGACCTCAAAGATGACCTTGCTCTCTGGTCATTTCCAGTTCCTGAACAAATTCATTTTCAGTGAAGGAGTGGATGGATGACTTTTCATGTATGCACAAAGAAGGTAAAATCTACACTGTATGCTTCCTATACTTACAATGTAGAATAGTACAAAGGATCAGAATGACAACTACAGATTTGCATTCCACGTCATATGAATTTGCCTTTCACGGTGGTTTAACAAGCGGTGTAATTTGTATGTACATGTGTGCAGAGAGGTACAACTCTCTATTCTCAACCTTATGGTAATTTATGGAATTATCTGGCAATTACGGAATAGGATGAACTGCGTCACACTGAGGAAAACTTAGTTAAGTATAAAATGCACAGAAAGTGACAGTGTTAGAGCCAGCCTGGTCACAGTGAGGTTAGAATTTATAAATCAGTAATAAAATGGCTATGTTCTGTGCAATTTTTATCACATGAAAGATTTTCATTATTGAGATCAGTAGTAGGGTACAAACATATGGAAATATATGCAAAAACTATAATTGATTATACTTTTTCTGATGTCTTTATACTGATGGAATCAAAATCTGACAGTTACAGATAGATGCATTTTCATGTTCTGTTCAGCTGGTTGGAATGCGATGGATGCCGGCAATAACAAAATTAAATTACCATATTTACCCTATATTTTGAGACACCATATTTGTTGGGACACGATAAATTAATTTTTGAAGTAATCTTTTGGGGTGGGGGGGCATTGTATGTTCTGGTACACATTGTGTTGTTTTTTTTTAGTCATAAGTTGTGGGACACCTTTTAAATCAATTGCAAATTACATGTCAGAAAGAGCACCCCAGCATAAAGTATATTTTAAAAAATATAAAACTATGTACTTGAAATAAAACTCTTTAATCCATTACAGCATCATCTCAACCCCAACCCTTCTCCTGCGCACATATGATCCATCATTTCATTGCATGAATACATGCCATGAAAAATTATCATTGGAGGCAACAAATCTCCTGAATCGGAAGCTGCAAGGACTAAAGTCAGTTTTGTTTTTTTTTGTTTTTTTTAAATCTGCACCAGTTGTGCTAATTCTCACACTTTTAACCCCTCTCTTATTGACAGTCCATCTAGGAATGAGATCAAATTACACTGGAATTTCGTCTGTGTTAATGATTATATTGTTGCCAAAATCATCTTTTCTACTGGTCTTCACGAATTCATCTAATGATTTTATTTTATCCAATTCTTCTGGGCGATGCTGGGTCGTCGATGTGCATGCACAAAGCACTATATTGTGTATTTTAATAATTCTTCCACTGTTTATTTTATTTTCAAAATTCCCATGAACACCAGTAAAAGGGAAGCAAAGTTAGCTTCCCTGTGTAAGCCGACCTTGTATGTGTATGTATGTATATATATATATATATATATATATATATATATATATATATATATATATATATATATATATATACATACATACATACATACACAGGGTTCCCAATAGATTTCCAAACTGAGGAGTCAGTTGACCCTTGACCACAAAATCTCAAGAATCAGGATGAAAATCTCAATTGTTTTGGACAGCCATGGACTCATAGATGTGATTCCTCATTATTGATGGAAACAAAGGATGTTTAAGATTTCTTGTCTTGTGCTAAATAATGAGAAATACTCATACAGTATTTTGTAAGCAACATACAATCTCATTTTTGTAAAAGTGTTTCTCTTTCTAACTATTTTTTTCTGTGTATATATTGTTGTATATGAAACAGGATTGTTTTATACTTAATTTTCAACTTCTGAACATATTCAGTTATCAGCTGCTCAAATTATTTTATATGCAAAATTATACCTATACAACTATGAAGTATATATATTATTCAGATATCAAGGATGTACATCACAGAATTGTCTGTTCACTTTCCTACTTGTCCTTAAATTTTCTAACAAATTTCGGGATATTCTCTTTCTCCTCAGAGCTGACACTATCGTCCTGTTTCTTTGGAGTCTGAGGGTCAGAATAAAGTTAATCACTGGTAGGTCATTTCTGAGACTGAGACAGAAAAGGAAATATACCTCTTTGTGCCATTGTGATTTTAAAGTTCAGATGTATGCACTACCATATATACTTGCGTATAAGCCGAATAATTTAGGAAAAAATAAAGGCCTGGAAGAAAGGGGGCCAGCTTGTCTGTGGACCAATGTCTAAACTTTACAGTTTTTAATTTTATTTGTTGACTACTGTAATGGCTGTAAATCTTTGGACATGAAAAAATAACTTGTTCCATGTCCAAAGACTTATATGCATGTAAAAAAAAAATTTTTTTTCAGTGTCCCAACACTTATTAAACTGTTATAAAGTACTATGATTAATTTTGCTATTATTTTGTATGTGCATATTTTCTGATTTCTCCAGCACGAAATTAAATAAAGGTAGATACAGACTTCATAATTCACTGGTTGGTTGATTTCCCCTTAGAGACCAGGCAGAACTATAATGTACAGTACTTAACACAGTGCAGATCGTTCATAGCATCACTTACATCCTTATTTATTGCCAAACATATTAGAAGTAGATTTTGCTTTATTCATTGTTTCGACCAAATTGCATTCTTCCAGATAACATTTCAGCTAGTTCTTAACCCTTTAGCTACTACAGCTGTTGTGCAGGCTCACTACTGCTGAGTGCTATCATATCAGTTACTGAGACTACTGAGGCTGGTTGCTAGGCTGAATACTAGAGCATCATCATGGCTGACTACAGAAACTGACAGTAAAAACATGGTTACATTTATATTCATTATTTCAATAGTTTTTGATGGATTTTAGTGAAATAAAAAACAGCTTACCTTGTATAGTGTCTGTTACCGTATTTACTGCTTGTTTTCAGATGGCAAAAAATAATTACTTTTTTTGTTGTCCGAATACATATTAAATTCTTTAATTAGATGTCCGTAAACAAACGGAAAGATAAATTTGTGCCCCCCACCCACCCCCACATCCGTAACAAAGTTACCGTTATCTCACGTGACGATGTGCTGCCATGAAGTAAAACAAGTATTTTGTCTAACACCACGGAAAGGATAATGAATGAAAAACAGGCATTACTTGCCTATTTTGTCTATTTGATACATGTCCATCCACCAGAAAACGCAGCCATACATGTATTAGACCCACGATTGTGTGCGTAATTTCGAAAAAAACTGCCATATTAGTAATCTTGCAACCCACAGTTTAACCCTCTGCTAATCAGTGATCATTAAAATCTACCTTACAAACACATGCAAGCTTTATTTCTGTGTAATTAAGATATTAATACAAACTAAATAAAAAGATTTTGGAATTATAATTCTGAAGATATTTATGACAGAAACATTTTAGTATTGAGAGTTTAAATACCGGTACATGTATGATGGCTAATCTTAGAGGCTCCATATGGGGTGAGTGTTGTGCGCATGCCTAGGAAGGGTGAAAATAACAAGTTGCAATATACGAGTTGGCGTGATTAATATCTTGGTATTTTTAAAAATAAAGGTGATCCATTTGTTGTGGTTCTCTTTTCTTTTTTTTCTTTTTTTTTTCCACCTAGCCGAGGGTAGTTTCAAAATGAGCAGAGCTTGCCGACTGGAAACAATCAAATGCTCAAGGATTGTTTTGATGCATGTCGGAGATTTCAGGGTGTCTAGGTGATAATTGTTAATAATATAACTTGTGGGATTTCTTTGACAGGTGTGTTCAGAAATAAAAGGCAGACATCTGGATTTCGTTAGAAGAGCACACGATGTACCAAACATGTAGCACCCACAATCAATATTTATCGTCTGCAAAGAGGTTTTATACCAGTAGAACAATAACTATGTTTAAACCGTGGTACATAATGCCTCAGGGATAAGGGGTTTGTTTTGTTGCATGATGCCAATGAATTTACTAATCCATACCGACTCTCTGATGTATTGTTTAATGTTATAAAGCAGGGGTCATGGTTTCTAATCAAAGCCATAACTGTCACACCTGCTTGAAGTTTAAACCGTGGTACATACCCGGTAATGCCTCAGGGAAGTTCATAGAAGTGAATGATCACATTAAATAATTGGCAGCCAAATGAAGCAAACTTAGTATCAGTTAAATTAACGGCAAACACGCTGTGAATTTTACTTTAAAACAACGCAGCTGGTCTTCTTAGATTGTGTCCGAAAACATAAGTTGTACAAAAAAATTATAGCGGAGCAACGTCTGCAAATTACAAGGCATTTAAATATTATATTTTTTACAAAAAAATGGTGTCCAAGAACAAAGTGTCCAGAAACATGCAGTAAATATGGTATTCATATTTTTCCACTTCATTTACTCCTACATCCCATCATACAAGAAATCCCAGTCATGTAAACTTTTGAATCCCACAAAATAAATCCAGTATTTACATATGTACATATAAAAACATGAATGAAATCCACACACTAATTACAGAGTTGAGAGTGGTACCTCTCAAAACAGTCATTATCCACACATAAATGTACTTGGCATTGTTTGCATCCTATGAAAACTTCATGTCTCCTCCCTTCCCTTATACACATCTTGCATCTCCCACATTTCGGGAACCATCCTGGCCAGTGCCTTAAACCTTTGGTATCAACATTGGACAGAGGTTTTCTTTTCCTACTTCCCTGAAAGCCAGTAGCCATCTGTTTGGCCAAGTTCATTCTGAATTCAGGCTGTGTTCTTTTTTTTTCTTTTCCGGACTTGGTTTTGATCTGGTGGTTTGGTGACTCTTTCATACAGATTAGGGCATTACATATCGCTGTATCAGTGAGAAACCAAAAAAGGTATTTCCACCATTTCTTTGCTTTACGGCAAGAACTGTAATGCATTCTGCTTTGGTCTGCAATATCAACCTCGCCTTTGTTTTTTGAATACTCATCTGCAACTTTTGGGCAAGTTACTTCTTTTCGTCTGTTGTTTTTTTCTCTTGGAGTTACACTGGATAGCTGTGTGGGATCCATGTTATTGAATAAAATATGGACAATTTTCTTGTCTTTCCAGGCAACACAGACCAGAGTCTCTTTTTGTATTATTTTCATATCCCCCTGGATTTTTAAACCACGGTTTTTTTTCTAAAGGTTCTGGCATTCCTTTCCTATTTCCTCGGACTGTACCACAACACAAGAGTCCATCCCGACGTAAATCTTCAAATAATTGGGGATTTGAAAAGAAATTGTCCATATATATATGATGGTTTTTGTTTATTATTTTTCTGGTAAGGTCTTTCACCACTCTAGATCCTAATCCTTCTTCTGTCACTCTCCCTCTCTGTCCATCGGGCTTTCCAACATACACTTGAAATTCATGGACGTAGCCAGTTTGGGGATGGACTCTTTCCCAGCCCTTACTGCCAAAGTTTGTGGGTTTGGCCAGCAGGTATTGCTTAAATGACAGTCTTCCTTTATAAGCAATCATGCCTTCATCAATTGACTGGTTTTTGGGAGGGTCATAATTTTCCAGGCATTTATGCAAGACTGTGTCATAGAAAGGTCTTATATGGAAAATCTTGTCATGTCCTGGTTGGCCTCTGGGCGGGTTGATGCTTGTGTCATTGGCATGGAAATATTTCCCTATTTTTTCAAATCTTTCTCTAGTCATGATTTCTGGTATTCCTGGGATCTCAAAATATACAGATGTCATCCAGGCAATGGAATATTTGGGTATATGCATAATACTCATGACGATGTATATTCCAAGATATATGCCCACATCTCTGTGATGCTGGTTTCATACCATTTCAGGTATTGCTTTGGGTCCCCCATTTTCTTGGCATAATCGTTTTTTCTTTCACAAGCTTTTCCACCAGACATTCTGGAAAAAACGTGAGAAAAAAATCTTTCTCATTGCTTAGTGGTCCAAGCTCGATTGTTGAACCAACATGAGAATCAAAATCATTGATCTCGAAGGCGAGGTCGTCACTCCATTGTGCAAGTGGGACTATGTCCTTCTCGTCATCTGATTCAAAATCACATATCTGGTGATGAAACGGGACTTACATCAATATCTGATCCATTTCCTAAGAAAGATCCATTAAACTCTTCGATATTGCTTGCACCGAACCCTTCAAAGTCGCTCATATCCGAATCAGAATCCATCTTTGTTTAACTCAACTACACGTGTTTCGTAAAGTGCAGGAAAACTCCTTCCTGTGTGTCTAAATGTAACCTCTCAGCTTTCAAACTTGTATCAAAATGTTCAGTAACCAGTCCTCTCATTGGTTACGATAATCAAAAATATGTATAAATTCCTGTACTTTCAACCAATCAACGTTTAGTTAACACAGCGGTCACGTCCGCATAGATGCGACACTGGGGTTTCGAGTACTGCTGAACTATCTGCACATAAGCGACATTGGGGTAGTAAACTAGGCTTATCGACACTGCTTATATGTGTCAGTGGGGTTCAGGAGCTATTTACAGGTGACGCTTAGATGTGGTAGTCATAGCTAAAGGGTTAACCCTTTACCTCATAGAGTGTATGGCTTTTTATCCCTTTGATACGCATGTAGCAAAGTTATCCAGTGCAGTGCGCTATAAATAGAACACCTGTTACTTTTTCTACTCCATACACATAGGCCTGTTAAGCAGTGAAGTGTATGTTACGTTTAACAGCAATTTTAACCATTTTACGTTTTTGGTACACATATATTACGTATGGAAAGATTTAAGAGTAAAATCCGATCGTTATAGCTGTATAATTATTTTTCACAGAAGAATTTTTTTATGTGCTTTAAAATCTTGAGAGAACTCGTTCACCGTCAAGTAAGTGAAGCCGCATGACCAACCATAGCTGCCATTTCTCATACTCGAAATTTACAAGTTCTTTGTCTGTGTCTACATCACTAAATCAGCTGAATTTGATAATTTATTAAAACTAATGGCTTCCTACATCAGTATCAGAGCCTTTACCTAAGTTATTGAAGCTTTCATAGTTGTGATTCTAATCGTGAAAACTCGAGTAAGTACTGAATGAAATCCGCAACCTCCATTTTGGAGAAAGGAGAATACGACCCAGTTACTTTAAATAGCAGATTTCGACCAGAGCATGAACAGTGACCACATGATCTGACGTAATGGTCATTCACACCAATGAATGTAGAATCTAATAGGGGTTTTTCCCCGAAGGTGGCGCTACGAAAACCCGCACAAAATGGCTGATGTTTACAGCAGGCGTCAAAAGGCGCTTCCATGAGAATGGTGTAGAGGCATCAAAAGGCGCTTACATGCGAATCGGGTAGAGGCGTCAAAAGGCGCTTCCATGCGAATGGAGTAGAGGCGTCCAAAGGCGCTTGCATGAGGTAAAGGGTTAATAGCTGTTTCATTTATGTTGAATCACGCGCTAACAGGTTACTCATTTTCACTGATATAAGTGATCATACAAACTGAGGTAATATTTATGAAAAGGTACACACGTTTAATTGTAGGGCACATAACGAGCATAACTGTTACATGTTCACGAAGAGTAGTAATAATGGAGGCTAAAATTCTCATTATAGATCAACTAAGATCATCATCAATCTATTTTTAGTTTTGTGTTTAGGCAGAACAACATCATAACTTTCCACACAGTGGCAAGCTTGATGTTTCGGTGTCTCTTTTGTTGATAATTGGTGGATTTGTCTTTTGTTTTCCGAGAGCAATTCAGGCCAGTCAATCCATTAAAACCCTGAAACTGGCTTGTGTGAAGACGGAATTTTGACCAGCAACTATACCAGTACATTGATGTGTAATTGCTTTTCATTCCATAATGTTAGCATGATTACTGTAGTTTTGTAAAACAGGTGTAAGGCATACCTGTCAACTTTTCAAAAGCCAAGTAGGGAGACTGAATTTTAAAAAATAGGGAGATTGGGACCTAAAATCGGGAAGTTTTGTTGACATTTTTTAAGCCTTGTTTTCACTAAATATTTACCGATCGTCCAGGTCCAAAATTCGCAAAGGGCACGCTCTTTGTCCCTGTGACACGCCATATTTTCCATCAGGAGGTGCCCTATTTTCATATTCTGGTCAGCTGTGGCCAAACTGCACAATGGCTAAAGGTTAGTCTTAAATAAACAAGCAAGAAAGCCAGCATGATTAATTAAAAGTTAATCCTTATCGATGCAACTGTTTTGTGAAAACAACTGACTCTCGGTCATAATTCAAAGAAACCATGTTCTGCACTACTGTGTGTTATGCAGGGACTGACAAATAAAGGATGCCCAATTTTGTTAAACTGAAGGTGCCTAAATAGGTAGCCTTATGATACCATATGTGTGGCAACTGTTTTCCCCTTGTTGTATATCTGACCTTATTTTCTTATTGTCAGCCTGTAAGGTATTTACCGTATATATTGGGACATGATAAAATAATTATTTTTTTCCTGTCCTAGAACTTATGATGAAACTTTTTTTTCATGTAGGTCATATGTCCCAAGACTTGAGAAATGAAATAAATTTGTATTGCATTTGTGCCCCCCATGCACATTGTAATAAAAAAGATAAACAAAATGCTTATTTGATAATAAACAGAAAGAAACTAACCTTGTATTGTTGTCATTTATTCTTTTTTCAGCATGAGCATTAAAGAATAAAATATATCCATGAAATCTGTATATGTAGTGTAGGCTTCCGTACTGTAGTTTGTATTGCTTATGTCCGATAACACGCCACATTTGCTCAAAGGTTTGAATATATGCAACTGAAAACTGGATCCAACAAAATCACAAACAAGAGGGAAATAATCAACCGATATCTTCAAGACAACCATCATTCACGCATGATATGGTGTTAGGTGCAAAATAATCAAGATTAAATTATATCCAAGTCTACTGTATGACAGTATCTCGCAAATAAAAATCATTATTTGAAAACACATTCACTTGAGTATAAGTGACAATCTTTTCACCAGCACGGGTTACAAAAGTATCATCACTATTTGCCTACAGCCATCAATGTTCCTTTGTATTAATTATTGCTACAGATGCCAAGCCCATAGAAGCCCGGGTGGTGAATAAACACAACCGGCAGCGAGCAGTAAACTCCTTTGAACTTACCGACAGGACATAAAAGACAGGTTATTTTTATTACAAAGCAAGCTGACCTCAGAAGCCAACTTTGGTTACTTTTTTTTTATAAAAGGGTATCAATACAAGGGTTATTTTATTGCTAAGCATGCAGACATTGGAAGCCGACTATAGATTCTTTTAAGCGTGCTGATTTTTTTTTTTTTTTTTTTTGGAATATACAAAAATGGCTGAGATATGGAAACAAACTTTGGTTCCTTTTCACTGGTATTCATGGGAATTTTGAAAATAAATTGAAACAGTGGAACAAATTTTAAAGCTATACAATATAGTGCTTCGTGCACAGACACCCATGATCCAGCTTCGCCCAGAATATTTGGAGAAAATAAAATCATGTGATGAATTCCTGCAGGTCAGAAGAGAAGCAGATGATTTCGCAAACGAGAGGGAAATAATCAACCGATATATTGGAAGACAACTGCCATTCACGCATGATATTGTGTTAGGTGCAAAATAATCAAGATTGAATTATATCTAGATCTACTGTATGACAATATCTCGCAAATAAAAATCATTATTTGAAAACACATTCACTTGACTGCAAGTGACAGTCTTTTTGCCAGCACAGGTTACAAAAGTATCATTATGGTTTACCCACAGACATCAGTGCTCCTTTGTATTAATTATAACCACAGATGCCAAGTCCATAGAAGCCCGGGTGGTGAATAAACACAAATGGCAGCGAGCAGTAATCTCCTTCTTTGAACTTACCGACAGGACATCAAAGACAGTGGTTATTTTTATTACAAAGCAAGCTGACCTCAGAAGCCGACTTTGTATCCTCTGAAGCCAGTTTGTTTTCTTAAAAGGATATCAATACAAAGGTTATTTTATTGTAAAGATAGTTGACCTTAGAAGCCGACAATGGATTCTTTTAAGTGTGCCGATTTTTTAAGATTCTTTTTTGAATCTACAAAGACAGCCGAGATATGGAAGCTAACTTTTGTTCCATTTCACCAGTATTAGTGGTAATTTGGAAAATAAATTGAAACAATGGAACGATTTTTAATGTGACACAATATAGTGCTTCGTGTATGGACATCGATGACCCAGCGTCACCCAGAAGATTTGGAGAAAATAAAATCATGTGATGAATTTGTGAAGGCCAGAAGAAAAGCAGATGATTTCACTGACAATATGATCATTAATTTGGATGAAATTTTTGTGTACTTTGATGGCATTCCTGGACTGACTGACAATAAGATGGGGGTCAGAAGTGTGAGAATTAGACTGGTGCAGATTTTTAAAAAACCTGACTTTAGCCCATGCAGTTTCCGCTTCAGGAGATGTGTTGCCTCTAACAGTTTTCACAGTATAAGAAAAATAATTCATGCACTGAAAGAATGGATTGTACATGTGCAGGAGAAGGGTTGTGTTGATCAGATGCTGCTGCAGTGGATGAAAGAATTTAATCTCAAGTACACAGTTTTATATTTTTTAAAATAAAATTTCAGTAGATGTGCATTTTCTGACATAATTTTCAAATGATTTAAAAGGTGTCCCACAACTTATGACTAAAAAAAAATGATGTGTCCCAGAACATACAGTGCAGAAAAATATTCATCATTATCATCATCATCATCAGTCCCTTAACCCAAGAGGTCATTGGGGCACCACAGCTGACTTTACAACGAATTCTCTCCATCTTTCCCTGTTCTCTGCTGCCCTTTGGGAATCTCCAAATCCCATGCCTGTCCACTCCTCAATGTTGTCTTCCCACCTCTTCTTCTGCACCTTCGCACTGTGCCTTGCAAGATTGTTTTTGCCAGTCCAGATGAACTTGAGACATGACCATACCACTTCAGTTTGTGCTTTTTTACAGTGGTCAAGAGGTCTTCATAGGATCCGAAGGCTTGTTGGATCCTGTTGTGGACTTCTTTGTTGGTTACACAGTCAATGTATGAGATGCCCAAATCTTGTGGTAGCATCTCATTTCGAAAGTTTGAATCCTTTGTAGATATTTGTAGAAAAAAATTACTTTTAAAATTAATTTATGGTGTCCCAACATACACAGTAAATACGGTAGTATTGTTTACTCTAAACATATATTATGAATTAGTTTTTTGAGGACACATATGCTGCATGCTAAGTATTTTCATTCCTGCTTTTAATTTAATGTTAATAATTAACGTTCGTATATGTGGTATATAAATGCCAGATGTTTACTCGTGTAAGTTTCTTTGGTGGGAATGGGGCTATGGCATATGGAGTTACAGCATTCATAGTGATCATTCTTTGGTTTGAAATTAGTTGTCGACAATTTTATTGTTGTGGTTTATTTTTTTTGTCCTGGTTTGTTTTCTGATTTTTTGTATTTCATAAATTTACGTGAATAATGTTTAAACTTAACATTCTATTTAGTGAAGAAGTGAATTCTTTATAGTAAAGTAATTATTTCATCGCAACAATATTTACAGGTGATACAACAGACCATGGCTTCCATGGATTGCATAATATATATCTATTTATGTAGGAAATTTTTTTTAGGAGAAGTGAACATCGAAGACATAATGTAATAATCGGGAGTTCTCTGCAAAAATCAGGAGGTAGGCGTGGAATGACCCCAAAATTCGAGAGTTTTTATTTTTTATTTTCCTCCCGGCATGAGAGTTGACAGGTATGGTGTAAGGTTGCTTACATCAAAGCAAACTACAACTCAGCTTTTATGGTTTTAGCATAAGTTTCAAAGCATTATTTCTGAAACTTCTTTATTGTATTTTGAAGATCTCACTAAAGTTTATTGCATTGGTGCCCATGATTTGACTCCAAGGAATGTACTTCGTTCAGCGTGCGTTCAAACCTACAATGTACATGCGGTGGCGCCATTATGTAAATATGTTCATTAGCCTAATTATGAGCGTTGAATTAAACTGTATGGTTGTTCGTTGTGTTGTTGTACTGGGATCACATTTTAATGAGTTAGGTATTTACAATTTCAGGACAAAATAAAAATGTAATTACTGGTGCACTGATATAAACTGTCCAATGTAATAATGCATAAACAATCAATAATTGAGTCAGAAGGTGAGGTAGTGTTACAGCAACCCACGATTGCACAATTCTTGTCATCGTTTGATTAAGTTATACATAAATTTAAATTAGGCAGAAACAATAAGAAAACAGAAAATTAAGTTACTTTTTAAACAAGTTTTTACCATTTCTTTTTAATAATTGTACATATCAGCTCTGAGAGAAGTAAAGGTGTTATTTTTGTTAATATAAGTTTGCCTAAATAAATGCATTTAGAACTTACCGCATGCATCTTGTGAGTTGTGGGTTGGCTTATACGCAGGTCATGCACTTTTTAGTGTTAAACTTATTCAGTTGGGGGGGGTCGGCTTATACACAAACAGGCTTATACGCGAGTATATATTGTAAGTGTTATGTCTGTTCATTTTTTCTGAATGACCCATTAATTAAAATGTTCGAGGTTTTAAATCTTTTGCTGAATGAAGCAAATTAATCGCCAATAATCCACTCTGAAAACTGGCTTACTGAGAAGCCATATATTCTTGTTTTGTCCAACTGATTATAATTTAAAGCACAATCAAAGAAATGCCAATATTTTATCAGAAATGAATCCAGTGAAGTCATAAATGATTCTGAATTTTTAAACATTCCACCAAATGAAGCTAATTGCCAATAAAACAATTCAAGTTGTCAGTTTGGTCCACTTACTTTGACAACTGGCTTCGCAAGCTGCCATAATGATTTGCTCCAGTTCTGACTAGTTGATTATAATTTGATGTCCAAACATACCAATGCTAATATTTGATCAAAAGGCAGTCCATTCATGTCATAATTGTTTCCTCTTCCTCTATCAAAAACTTGAAACATAATCTCAAATCAATCCAGCCTAACTCAGTTGCACCTAAGCGTGATCTGACATCAGTGAACATTTAGCTCCACCCAGTTCATATATACCTTCCATTGGTATGATATTATTGTCCGTCAAGAAGTTAACTGTTGTTGAGGAGAGGTCAGTCAGTGCCTTCTACAGAAATTTGTTATGGACAGCATACTCTCAGTAAGAAACTAAGCTGGAAGCCAATCATGGATAGTTAAGATTGATGCTCCAGCCTAAATCTATGTGCGTCGAAAAGATGCACAAGTCAAAATTTCCACGCATCAAAAATGGGTCATATTTAAATTACATGCATCAAAACCCAAGGTTACGAGTATATATATATATATATATATATATATATATATATATATATATATAGGCACACTTAAATGAATACAGAGTCAGTTTCCGAGGTCAGCTTGCTTTATAATAAAATAACGTTTGTATTTGATATCCTTTCGGTAGGTTCAAACAATGACCTAGGTGAAAAAAGTTTCACCATAAGTTCTGGGGCATGAAAAAAATTATTTTATCGTGTCCCAATATATATGGTAAATACAGTAGGTTGAAATATTGAAAAAGGTGTTTTGATTGCTTCATTTCATTGAAGATATTTCTCATCCATTTAAACAATTTTGGCATTCCCAGCTTCCATCACATTACAACCAGCTAACTCTAGGTCAATGGAACTTGAAAACATGTCCATTTGCCAGTGTGAGAATTTGAATTTATTTGTAAAAACACATCAGAGTAAGTAAAGTGTGCCTAAATCATGACTTTAATTTGTGGAAAAGCTTTCAATATGTGCTGCCAGGTGTGTGAGATATTCTTGAAAATGTGGATGCTCGTTTTGATGTGAATCAAAATTAGAACACACTACATAAGGCCATTATTTCGGCAGTAAGATGTAGCACCATAATATAATAACATGTTCAACTTCTTACATTGTAGGACTAGTTCTTCAGCCAATCCTGTGAGACAAATACTCCAAATTTTAAATGCTTCATTTTCACATCAAATTTGTTATGGATCAGTGGTCTAGTATCCCATTTTCTATAACATAACATTTAGAAGATAACTGTCAGTTGTTCCTTTCCAAATATTGCTGTCAGAGCATTGCTGTCTTTAATTTGTAACTCACATAACAGGATGAACAAATTGGATATTTAACTGATGATTTTTTCTATTATCTGGATAATAATTAACATAAATTTATTACAACTACATAATAAAATCAGCATCAGCATCTGTATGATTAAGAGGTATATAAAAATGTGTCCATTCATCATGTACTCATCATCCATCAAGTAACAACTTCAAGCATTACATTAGGAATTTACAAATATGCTCATTTGAAACATTTTCTTAATATTTTTTAAGATGTTAGTGACCATTTGCAATTAACACAAAACAACAAATGATGCATCGTTTCATGTTCTGTTAAAATGGTTTTAATACTTTATTTGGTTATAAAATGAAACTCACATAACAAGGACAGACAAACAAAATTTAATTTCTCTATTTAAAGTTCATCAAAAAACCCAAAGTACAAAAGTATTTATGTTTTCATTGTAGATATTGGCTTAGATTTGTAAGTGTTTTAATAATGATAAAAAGGAAAACAAACCTTGATTTGAGCAAATTATTTAATTTTTACAAATTTCTGGCACAATTCATGTAATGACATCACTTGGTTGTGTTACGAGTCTATGCTCTTAGGATAGGTAACAGAAAATAGTGAAAAGTAACAAGCTGTGTGAAATTCAACAGATATTTTATTTCCCTAGAATAGAAAGTGAAAATCAAAAAAAAATCATGGTATTGCGAATTAAATTCCAAAATAATTCTAGAATAACGACACAGTCATAATAATAAAAGTTCTGAATAAACTGTAATGGAAATCCAAGTTAAATCCAAAGTTGCAAGTGTTGATGTGTCTGTGGTAACCTGTATCAGGGTGTTTCGTTGAAACACAGTAATATAATTCCAGGTTTGAATTCACTATAAATCCCAGTGAATGTCTTTGTCCAAGAATCTTATTTTTTAATCAGCGCTCTGTATTTTCAGAGAAAAATCGTAAAATTAAATAATTTGAAGAAATAAATTCCAGCTCAGATGAACTTTGGGATACAACAATAATACAAATTGATTCTTGTGGATCTTAAAGCACGAAGACTAATTTTCAAATAAACAAGATTTATATTTTAAAATAAGATATAAAAAGATACTCTGGATAAGGGTCAAAAGTACATTGTTCTAGAAGGATCTTAGTTACACTTATAATTAGAAAGTTCCTCACCAAAATCACAATAAAACATATGACATTCATCTCGTAGCCTAGCTATAAAAAAAAAAATACTTTGTCCTTGACTCGTATTAACTCTTTACCTTCTGCTAACGCATATATGCGATGCTAAAAATAGCCTTGTAACTCCAGAGATACATGCACAAGCTGCTAATAGTACTCCCACTGTCTCGGCTGGCTCATACATGTGTTTCTGGCCAAGGGTTGGGAAACCCCAGAGACGCATATAAATGTTTCGTATTAAAGCTTTGCATTGGATGCAATTGCAAACATCTGGTCTTTTTAACAATATTTAGCCAATGATAATAGTCCTTACATAATATGATGAAAGTGTTCTATTAGTAGTTTTACAGCATATAAGCATGAATTTCCTTTGAAAACGAGGTCAGTTGTCAAAGTGAAACAAAATAGCAACATTCATGTATTCCGATGATGATTCCAACGAAAGTTTTGAAGGATTTGAAATTCTTGACATTGCAAATAACATTGCCTTTAATGATATGGTTAAAGACAAAGGATCTGACATTAGTATAACTCCTGTTTTGACACCCGACATTTCAGATTTATCTTAATCTAAGGATGAAATGCGTGATGATCTTTTCTGCTCAGAACACGTGGGACCGTTACATGTGGACGACTTCAAAGTACATGTATATCAAGGGCCAACATTTAATTTAGATGAAAATGCAAAGGAGATTTCTTTTTACAGTTTTTTCCGAAAGAAATATTCTAGTTGTGCAAAATAGTGGTGAGAAAAGTAGTCTAATATACATTATAAACACAACAGATATCTTGAGGTGTATTGTTTATTATGAATATGCGAATACAAACATTGATTCCTAAGGATTATATGTGCTTGTTGGTGGAAATGAGTGGCACAAAACTTTGGTAAGTGTTTAAAATGTTAGTTTTCATTAAATTACACAGTTTGCATGGGACAAGATTGATGTAGAGAATGTAGATAGCATGTGTACTAACTCAAGAAGCTCTCACTCTAGCAGCCATTATCATGCTCTGGGGTTCAGCCTACAAACAGCAGCTAGAAGGCAGGCTGCTTATCAGGCTTAGTAGACAGGACAGTCAGTACTTGCAGACGGTAAAGAGTTAAGATAATGATCCTAACTTGGAGAAAGCAAAATAGTTGTTAACCAAAACTTTCACTGATATTGGACAAGGTCAACAACTACATAGTGTTTCATTACCCACAGTATATAATTTCAGCCATAAAAGTGCACTGATGCAAGTAGATGTTGATCAGTAGTGAGAGACTGGCAGTGTAAAATTTGACTGGAAATCTACAAATTGAGGGGTTATTAGAAAAAACTGAAATATACTCAAAAACCGAAATTCACATATTTTTACCATGATACTCATGAAAGATAATATATTATGAGTTGAATGTGTTTGAATAAAGAAAAAAAAGCAAACATAAAATATAAGTGATTTTTATATAAATTATTTAAATTTTTCTATTTACAGCACAATTCATACAATGAAGTTGCTCAGAAATATATATTGACACTATACATTTATTGCATCATAAGTGTTAAACATGAATTATTGAGCCATTTTTACTGTATTTCATTTGCATCTGTTGTAGGCATGTCTTTTGTTGAAGTGCATAACTAATTGTCTAGATCAACAAGCTGTGATCCAATGAAAATGATTTGAACAAATTAAATAGAACACTGGCTCATAGTGCATAGAGCCATACTGTCAAAGTTGCTAGTACATTTGTGATACTGTAGGCCATAGATCTACATTCTAAGTAGATTTAAAAATGTACTAGATAATTGTGTCCTCTTTATATATATATATATATATATGTGTGTATATATATATATATATATATATATATATATATATATATATATATGCAATAAACTGACAACAAACAGTGCAAAACTAGAATCTAACTAGTCTGAGTGCTTTCGACTCTTTATGAGTCTTTTTCAGTGGCAAATACAAAACATAGACAAATAAAACACAAACACCATTGTGTTTTCAAAACTTTACATGGCTGTTTCTACAGAAATTAAACCTTTAAATGTATTATGTTTCAACTAGTTTATTTCAACAGGTCAGTAAAAATATTTTCAAGCATCTGCAACAAGTTGAAATAAACTAGTTGAAACATAATACATTTAAAGGTTTAATTCCTGTAGAAACAGCCATGTAAAGTTTTGCAAACACAATGGTGTTTGTGTTTTATTTGTTTGTCTTGTCTATGTTTTGTATTTGCCTTTGAAAAAGACTCATTAAGAGTCGAAAGCACTTAGGCTAGTTAGATTCTAGCTTTGCACTGTTCGTTATTGCATTATCTTAATCAATCCCTGACACACGTGATCCCTTGCTGGATCCAGTGCACTTGAAAGGACTGTTATTCGCCATTTGATTTGTATTCCTTATATTATCAACCTCGTATGGCATGATCTACCTTTGGTGTGATCTAACACCCTTTCAGTTCTGTATTTATTGTCATGTTAGTGTATACGTTCCAATTTTTTCCAATTTTTTCCTTCTTGTACAGTCATGCACAAATGAAATTATTTTTTTTTGCAGCCGACACATTTTCTTTTAAATAATTCTCTAAATTTGCTTTATAGCCTGTAATTACTACTGTCACAATGAAATATCCAGGATATAATTTGCACCTACATAAATTTATTTAAAACAACAGATGTTGTTATGGCTTATCGATTTTTGGGTCAGTAAAAGTATTTTCAAGCATCCGCAACAAGTTGAGATAAACTAGTTGAAACATAATACATTTAAAGGTTTAATTCCTGTAGAAACAGCCATGTAAAGTTTTGC
Source organism: Megalonaias nervosa (assembly GCA_016617855.1). Classification (NCBI taxonomy): domain Eukaryota; kingdom Metazoa; phylum Mollusca; class Bivalvia; order Unionida; family Unionidae; genus Megalonaias; species Megalonaias nervosa. Next base: position 25,060 of record JAECUM010007239.1, on the reverse strand, counting down.
AAACACAACGGTGTTTGTGTTTTATTTGTTTGTCTTGTCTATGTTTTGTATTTGCCTTTGAAAAAGACTTGTTAAGAGTCAAAAGTGCTCAGGCTAGTTAGATTCTAGTTTTGCACTGTTCGTTGTCAGTTTATTGCATTTATCTTAATCAATCCCTGCCACATGTGATCCCTTGCTGGATCCAGTGCACTTGAAAGGACTGTTATTTGCCATATGATTTGTATTCCTTTTATATATATATATATATATATATATATATATATATATATATATATATATATATATATATATATATAGATAGATAGAGTAGACTACGTAAGTTTGATTCAGTGACTGCAAGGAATAAAATTCATTCTTTGAATTGCTAAAGATTTGGTGGGTGGGTGCATTATGCAGATATATACTCTGGGTACTTTCATGACCGGTTGATACACAACATTCTCAGACATGCTTTTCAGAGGGATATGACTCTTAACTGTTAGAGACAGTGACTTGTCTGGGCTAATCCCCAAACAGGGGATGTAAGATCATGCAGATCTCTTCTCAGAATTTTTACTTTAGGTCTTGACCGACAATTTTCATAACTGATCATGCACTTGAAGCTCCGGCGACCAGTCTCTACCTCTTTAAATCATAAGTGGAACCTTTCATGTGCTGTTGGGTTATTACCTGCAAAACCTTTGAGTAAAGATTCTTTTGAAAACCTTCCTTAAAACTCTTTCTTCTCTCCCATGCATTGGCAAGAGATGTTTACAGTTGTGCAGATGTAACTATGATTCAGTTTCTCATCTTTACCAGTCTGGGTTTCTCCCCAAGAATCGACTACTTTCTGTAGCTCCTGGTCCTATTGAAATCACCAGTCTCAGTTGTGCAGGGATTGATCAAGATGGATTCCTTTGCTCACTTAAGAGATTTACATTCCAATACACTCAGAATCAAAAGAGAAAATAAGGGGGCCAGAACCTTTTTTTTCCTTCTCAAAGGTACCTCTGATATGTCAGCAGTCACCATGTTGAGATGGATTGTTTAGACTATTAGACTGAGATAAAGATCTTTATTTTATGAAAATCAAAACCCATGAGGTCAGAGTTATTACTGCATTCTGGCAGTCTCCACCTTCTCATCATTTTTCCTTCAGTCGATCTTGATTCAAGTGAGAGAATTTATACATTATGCACAGTTGTGTCAGCCTAGCAAGTTGTCGAGCCATCCTTCAGTCTGCAGTAGAGTAACCTACAGACAGATTATAAGTTTCCTTTGACAGTTGTGTCAGCCTAGCAAGTTGTCAAGCCATCCTCCAGTCTGCAGTAAAGCACTCTACATACAGATTATAAGTTTCCTTTGACAGCTTATCTGAGGCCATTAGTCTCCAATTAGGATGGCAATTTCAGCAATGCAATAATTACTGCTATTAAGATGTAGGTTTTGGGAGATAAAACCAATTTTATTTATGTAATACCTGCTGTTATTGCCCAATTCCCTCCTGCCTCCTGTCGCTGAAGTCATTTCAGTCTCGGCCAAGATCAGAGAAGGACAATATTCCGTCTGATGGAATTTTATTAAGGTATCAGACTGGGATCATGTTTTTGTTTTTTTTTTTACATTCTAGACCTCTGGTAACTATTTGGAGTAAGGAAAAATCACCTTGAACTGGGATTTAGCACCAGGAAAAGATGTAGTAACACATTAATAGCTGGTCATTATTGAGTAATTATGAGCTTTTACTTTTAAAAAAGAAAGCATGCATATTGTGATCTTTACACAGCTTAATGGAAGTTAGGAGTAAATATTTTTGGCCCAATCCAATAGGGTATGTCCATATAGTACAAACCAGAGATTTTTTTACATTTAGGCCTTACAGTCTGTCATTAGAGATTGAAATAGCAAATTCAATTTAGTGTGCCGTTGGGCTGTTATTGCTATTACTGCCTAGTTGCTCATAATTCCCCCAACCCACCTGAAACACAACCTCCATTTGATATCTTATGTGTGCCAACAAGTCAATTTTCCCAATGTATTTTATCTTTATATATGACCTAATTGTTTTGAAGTGTACATTACAGTTCTCCTTTGATAACGTAGATCCAGGGGTCCATAAACATCTACTGCTGCATATTTTAGGGAGCAAGAAAGATTAAACGTTTGTTAACGGTTGGGTGGGGTGCTTACAACTTTTGTTAATACACGAGAAATACAATCTCCATTGTCCTACACAAACATCCATATAATGTATTGAACATTTATGAATATTAGATCTGAAGAAAATTAAAGTCAGTAAATTGAGGACACGTTTGTAATATAGATTAAGTTGACAAGAATTACTTAAAATTTATGTTTAGGTAAAGCTGGAGTTGCTTCCCTTTTAAGTTCAGGCAAACACTGATGAACTAAAGCTTTATGACAGTACCTGGAATTACACTTTAAACAGTTGGAGCCAAGCCTTTCACTGTTTCTTCAGATATTAATTTGAAATGTCACAATACAGTTTTGTTTGACAGCATGTTGCAGTGACTGAGCACTGCTTGATATCAGTTGTACTAATAAAAGCCGGAACACAGTAGTTGCACAGCATGTACCACTACATATGGATATTTTTTTTAAAAAATGATCAAAATAAGGGAAAAATAAACTTTCTTATATTTATTAGAACTTGCAAGTTATTTTCAAATGCATCACTGCAGATTTTGAAAAACAATCTACAGGTTAGCCAGAAGCAAAATCATTTAAGTTGTGTTTCAGCTGACCCAACACGCTGATGTTACTGTGTGTTTAAGCTGACCCAACACTAATGTTATTGTGTGTTTCAGCTGACCCAGCATGCTGATGTTACTGTGTGTTTAAGCTGACCCAACACACTGATGTTACTGTGTGTTTCAGCTGACCCAACATGCTGATGTTACAATGTGTTTCAACTGACCGAACACACTGATGTTACTGTGTGTTTCAGATGCCCCAACAATGATGTTAATGTGTGTTTCAGCTGACCCAACACACTGATGTTACAATGTGTTTCAGCTGACCCAATACACTGATGTTACTGTGTGTTTAAGCTGACCCAACACCAATGTTATTGTGTGTTTCAGCTGACCCAACATGCTGATGTTACTGTGCGTTTAAGCTGACCCAACACACTGATGTTACTGTGTGTTTCAGCTCTCCCAACATGCTGATGTCACTGCATTTCATGTGACCGAACACACTGATGTTACTGTGTGTTTCAGATGCCCCAACACTGATGTTACTGTGTTTCAGCTGACCCAGCATGCTGCTGTTACTGTGTTTCAGCTGACCCAACACACTGATGTTACAATGTGTTTCAGCTGACCAAACACACTGATGTTACTGTGTGTTTCAGCTGACCAAACACACTGATGTTACAATGTTTTTCAGCTGACCCAACATGCTGATGTTGCTTTCATTTGGCACCTTTCATGCATTGTAATCTGCAGAAACAATTTATTAATTGTGTCTTTCGTGTGAAAGGACCATTAAGTTTTCAAGAGTTGTCCAAATAAACCAGCTTGAATGCTGACTAAGTACCTAATTAGGTTGACACAGAAGTGCTTGCAGACATCACCTTGTCATGATTGACTCATTTCATGTTTTAATAAAAGAGGGCATATCACATTGATGATGATTAGATTGAAAATACATTAAAAATGTGACTTTCACTTGACAAGACTTATATAATTGTTATTTAGTTCTTAGTGTTGCAACCAGATTGATACTTCATATATTGTGTCATTTATTAAGAAAATATTTTTGTTAAAGAAAATTCTGAAAAATATTTCAAGTTTAAACAGATTTGAAGATGTTATTTCCATATTTCCATACACTGACTGCTACAACAAGAAGATGAACAACATGTGGTTTTGATTGCAGCTGTTAAGTATTTGGGATTCTATTTCTTACGTACCAGCAATAAAGCAGAATGTAATACATGATGATGTATGTCCATTTACCCATATTACCAGTTTGATTTCACCTAAATAATTTTAGTTATCCATCAACATACAATTACCAAACTAAGTGGATAGCTTGCACGCTGGATAATTAAAAAGCCTATTTGGAGTCAAAAAAGTAAATGTCAAAGTTAATGTGACTGAAAGAATGAAAATGGTTTCTGCACATTAACTGGAGTTCTCCATCATCTACGGTGACGAAAATTTGTGGATGGCTTGCATATTCATGTAAAGAAGAACCTTATTGATGTTAGAGTCAGAAGGTCAAAGGGCAAGATTACTGACTGAAAGAATGCAAATTATGTGTGCACAGTAACATTAGTTGTACTTGACATAGCTCACCCAACTGGCGCTCTTGGCATATGGAAGAAGGCTGTTGATTTGTTGAGGTCCAAAGGTCAAGGTCTCTGATTGAAAGAAGAACAAGAGTCTCTCAAAGAGACTGACACTGTACTGTCCAAAAGTAATTTGCAGGAATTCAAGATAGGACCATCTCATCTTTTTTTATTGCTAAGTGTTGAAACTGTCCCTGATAATCATTTTCCATTATGATTTTCAAATTAGCCATTGTCACAGCAATATTGGATGTAAGGTCAGCACCATTTTCATTTAAGGGGTTCAAACTCCAGCCAAATCATACCAAAGACTTAAAAAAAATTATACTTGCAGCTGCCTTGCAAGGCACTCAGCATTAAGAGGTTAGTGTTAGGATTGGTGTCAGGATAATGTGACTGGGTGGGATGTGATTCTGCATGTCTGCAGCATGATGCCCCAGTGCTAGACTGTAAACTGCCATCATGGCAATGTGACTGAAATGTTTTTAAAGCTATGATAAAAATCCAAACCACACATACCTTTCAGGAGAATTATTGATGTTTTTCAATTTGTTGATTGTGGCAGCCATATTTGAGGTCAGATTGGAACCATATTCATTCAAGACTAACTAGACATTATAATTAGAAATCTGGTGAATCCCTATATCAATATGACTTTCCATGTAGGAGGAGTAGTGATAATGGATGTTTGCCTTAGTGGCCATACTAGATGTCAGATTGGCAACATTTTCATTTTATAAACTCGACACCACATGCTTCTAATGAAAACAATGTTGATATGACTTTTCATCTAGGAGGAGTAGAGGTAACAAGATTTTCAAGATGTCTGCTGTTGTGGCCAGATTGAATGTTGTATCTGCACCATTTTCAATTGAGAACAACTAGATATCATAAGAAATCTGTTGATGAAAACCCAATGTCTATGTGACCATCCATACAGGTGAAGTAGTGATAAAAAGTTTTTCAGGCTGGCTGCTGTGGTATATCCAGGTGGCACCATTGCTTTTAAGACCAACTAGATATGAGAAGTCTTCTGATGGAAACCTGATGCCAATATGATTTTCCATTCAGAAGGAGTAGCAACCATTTTCACATACACCTTGGGATGGATATGCATGTCAAGTTTCATTTCAATCCTCCAAGTAGTTTAGGAGGAGTAATGATAACAAGCTATGTTGATAGATGGACATATGGTGGACAACAGACCATACCATAAGCTCATCTGGTATATCTCTATTAGTGCTAAAGATCGTTTCCACGCAGTGACTCGCTGCATCACAGACTTGGCTTAAACTTCGTTGATGGCATGAGGTCAGTGTACTGAAGAAACCCAATAATTTCAGAGTCAAAAGGACAAAGGTCTGGGTCGCTGACAGAAAGAAAAACTTAATTTATCTGCAAAAATTTCAGTCATGGAGAAAGTTCTGGATCGCTGACAGAAGAAAAATAATTTATTTGCAAAAGTTTCAGTTATCAGCTTGGAGGGGTAGATGTATAATGTGCCATCCACTGTACTCTTGCTGATTTTTCTATAAGGAAAAAAATACAAATCCAGACCTGAAGGATTGTTTTTAGGAATCCAGACCTGCTTCTGTGTTATTAGTTGGTTTATTTTGTATTGGAAAATTTTCACATTATTTTGAGATGATTCCATATTTGACTTGGGCAAAAATGTGGTCTGGCCAAGGATATATTTTTTTCTAGTTGAAATCCCATAAATACTTAGGGACATAACTGATCATTCCTTTCCAATTTTCACTGTACTTATAAGATCTTTGCATATATCTTTGTGAATATCTACTTGACACAAATATAAGTTTAACTTACTATTTATTTTTTTATAGCTGCAGCTTTGGGACACTGCTGGTCAGGAGAGATTTCGCAAGAGCATGGTTCAGCATTACTACCGTAATGTACATGCTATTGTTTTTGTTTATGATGTTACCAAGATGAGTTCCTTTGAAAACATGCCAGGTTGGATTGGAGAATGTGATCAACATAACCTGAACAGGGACATTCCTCGCATTCTCGTTGGCAACAAATGTGACGAGAAAGACAAGATAGCTGTCAACACAAACCTTGCTCAGAAGTTTGCAGATTCATACAACATGCCTTTGTTTGAAACGTCAGCCAAGGATGATGAAAAGGCCAATCATGTGGATGCTATATTTATGACTTTGGCCCATAAACTGAAAAATGCTAAACCCATGATGCCACCATATCTGACGAACCATTCAAGAAATTTTAATACAGTGCAATTAAGTGACAGTCCACAAAAGAGGGGACTTGAAAGAGCAAGCACTGAAGAACGAAATGACTCATGTTCATGCTGATGAAACAATTCTTAATTATTTAGGATATTTTTTACTTCGTTAAAGAGGTGTTTTGCATTCACAAAGTTTAATTGTTTACCACAGAATACAGAGGTGGGACCTGGTATTGTTTTAAAAAATCACCATTGATTTCACCAAACAAATGATATTTTTCTGACTGGAATATTTTTAATCACAACTGACTTCACTGTATTTATCTACAGCTCTTCCACATTATGTTGTATTTCATTATACAATGTATTTCTTGTGTGGTAGCACTATGGCATCAAAAATAGAAAACAATAAGAATAACAAATTTAGAATTTTCACAATCCATTTACTGAAACATTCACATAACCACTGTATTTGAATTGGTCTGTTAAATTTAAGACTGTGGGTTAAAATAAAAACAAGATGAATGTTTGGGTGATATCTTTATTTCCTTTTCAAAACATTATTATTTGAGAAAATTAAATACACAAACACCATGAAGTTACAAAATATATAAAATATATCAATAGCCTTACTCGAAGAGCAACCAGCCATCAAATTTGGTGAGGTATGCCATTCATACATACATCTATCTATCTATCTATCTATATATATATATATATATATATATATATATATATATATATATATATATATATATTCAGCATTTTTTAATTCTCCAAAGCCCCCACCCTAACACATATATTGACTGAATTTTCAATCGTTCTTGCTATAATGCACTTCACGGTCTAGTTCAGTTGGCAATTTTTACTGATAATTTGTTTATCACAACACACACATAACACCAATGATCAAGTTTTGGATCATTCTTCTATACTGTGGTTCAGTATAATATGTGGTCTACAGATATGGCTCCAGCGACTGCATTATTCTTCAGTTTTTAATGTGGTCAGCAGATATGTACCCCTGCTACTTTATTAAGCTGGTATATATGGTCAACATATGGATCTCAACTACTCCATTATAACAAGGGACATATGTATTCTTTTCATCCTTCACAGTTTGGTGGCAAAATAAAATTGCCAGATGCAGTGTGTTTTCCAGATCATTATTGTTGTATCAAAATGCAGAGTTGGCAGTCTGTACAGAGGTGAGACTTTTCCATAAAGTTGTGGGTTTTTGCCATTTTAGATGGCAATCTGAGTTAAGAAAATTGGAAAGAAAGAGTAGGGTGATGGACGAGTTTCAAAGTCAGATTAACAAAAAATTTCTCTAATATCACTAGAAGAAAAAGCAGACAAATCGGTACCAGTGAAATCTATTCTTCTGCTCTTGAGCATAACTGGGTCACCAGTTATGTTTATTTGACAAAGCTGGTAAGATGAAAAAAGTTGATGTCTTGTGAACCACAGGGAGAAGAGACAGCTAGTGTCATTTATTTCCAGAGATTTTAACCTATGACAGGAAGTGTTATATGTTCAACACCTACTTTTATTCAAAGCAAACATTTTCATTGCTTTATTATAATGGCATTTGGCAGAAAGGCAATACTTCTTCAAGTAATTTTGCTCCACATCTTCAGTAGTATTTTGTGACATGACACCATTATTTTTATATGTAAGCACCAAGGAATATTGTCTTAAAATTTTTTTTTTATATGATTTTATTATTGCCACTTGAGAATTGCTTGTTAAAATAGCTTTTAGTACCAGGTGTAACTGGATGTATCAGTATCTTTCACTTGCCACCCTCAGGCCATGCAGAGGTGGGGTGGGGCTGTAGTACGTGAGTTGTGGATAGAGCTGTATATGATGCCCTAAAACTATCAAATGTAAATTTGCCATAATGGAAAGTTAATTTTTTGTGTGGGATATAATATTTCCTTATTTTAATCATTTCTGCATGTCCACATGAGATGCGGGAGGTCATAGGTTTGAACCCTGGCCAAGTCATACCAAAGACCTATAAAAATGATACTTACAGCTGCCTTGCTAGGTGCTCAGCATTAAGAGGTTAGTGTTAGGACTGGTCAGCCTGGTGTCAGGATAATGTGACTGGGTGGGACATTATGCTACATGTCTGCGGCATAATGCCTCAGTGCTAGACATTGCTATAAACTGACAGACTGCAGACATCGTAGCTGTATGACTGAAAAACTTAAAGCTACATTAAAAATCCAAATCACGCGCACACACACACACACACACACACACACACACACACACACAATAATTTCTGCTGAATAATGTAAGAAGAAAAAACAACAGCAAACACTTATTATGACTAAGAGGTTTTAAGATTTCTCTCCAACCTTTAAAAAATTCCAGGACACATTTGGACAGATCAATAATGTAATTAAAGCACTCTGCCTTCTAAGCCCGGATGTTTAAGAATAATTACTTTTGAAAGTCAGAATATTTAACTTGTTTAAAATTGGTTTAAAATTGTTTTTTCATGGCTAAGAGTTGAAGCAATTCAGAAATCACCAAAAGCAATTATGACTTGTTGTGCATTTTCATGTTCTACTCTTTGTGGAATGTCCATCCCCAAAGAAAGGTGTTATTATGCAGAAAAGTATGGGGGAAAAAATTCCATTTGTCACTAACTGTCCATTAATTGATTGTTGAATAAGGCTTATAAATTATTGAAATTTGCACAGGTTGAAGATTCTAATTTCCTTATCAAATATACAAAGAAATGTTTATGTTGGTGAATGAATGTATTCAGTTCAGTATGACACAGTGGTTGAGATCAGTTTAGTTTTCCGCAAGAGAAGGTTTGTGTGGCCAGTTTGTGGCAGGTTGTATATCGCTAAATATTTATAAAGGTTTTTATCCATTTTATTGACTTTATCATTTTCTTTCACAGGAATGTTATTACAACTATTAAAATTGTTCTTAGAGTTTTTTTTTGTTTCCATTATTTAAGTCACAGCCATCATTTATGTCAGTCTCTTCAAAGTTCATAGCACTAGGATACATGTAGGTAAAAGTAAAGTCATTGATGTCATAATGTAATGATTACATCATTTAGAGCTGCATATTAAATATTGATATCCTTAATTATCTACTTGGAATTAGATCTGATTGACACCAGTACAAGGTGATCTGTTTTGTCTTTTGATTCTTGACTCAGGTGGGTCAAATTATTATCAAGGCTTTCTAAATTTGTGTATATCTGGGATTTTCATCATGGTTATGACCACAAGTCAATTTATTGACAGAATTATGGTACAAAAGCAAAGTATTCCTCATTTAAAGGAGACTGTTCCATTGGTTTAATATTTTGTTAAATCAGTAATGCACAACTTCTTGTGACCATTACATCAGCTTGATCCACTCCACTCCATGTGACTGTGTTACATCAAGGATATCTTTGGGATGGACCATTATCATTTTGGAATCGAAACATTTCAGTTCAATTCATTTTTGAGTGACCAATGATACATGGTCTGTTCAGTTTATCTGACTCATTTTTTTAAATCGTAATTATATGCTGCTTCTTATAGGCAATTGGGCCAGAAGCCTGTCAAAAGGGGCCTAAAGCCTGTTAAAAGGGGCCAAATGGTTGTCAGGACTAGGGGCATCCATGTTATAAAACATGGTGGTAAGTTCAGTTGGTAAAGGGGCTGGGAGAAGAGGGGCATTTCAGTAATTGCAAGATACATATATAATGTCATATGACAGCCTACTATTTGTTTCCCTGACCCACACAGCTCCATCATTTTATATTTGGAATGTACCTAACCTTGTAGTTCGTTCCATAAATATGGAAATGTAAACTACTTACAGGAAGTGTTGACCTAAAAGTAGGTCAGATTTTTATTAATATTCACTGCTATACTATTTTACAGTTGTAACTTTCAAAATGAAGGGTATGAAGAATTTTTTTTTCAAATTAAATATTTTGTCACCCCATATGGCTGAGCAGTCCAAAGTCACTCAGCTTTACAGTTTACCCACATCTCACCTCTGTCCAATATAGGTTTGAGTCTCGGGCTTGGCCAGCATGGGTATGCGAGAAAGCTTTCCAGTGGCTTCCCATGGGCCCATGCTTCAATTTTTGCCAGGATTCTTCCTCCACCAGATATGCAATGTATAGTCAGTTATGTGCTGCAATGTATATTCTGTTATGTGCTGAAAATGGTGTTGAGCCCACAACAACAAGAATAATTAAATATTTCCAATTCAAGACCAAATATTTACGTATACAATCTTTCCGTTATTCTAACACCACATATAGTGTGTTCATTTTGTTATATCTGCCCTTGACACAGCAATTTTAATTAATATGTACTTAACACAGAAATGTTGTGCATAAATATTGTGTTGTGAATTTCATTTTATATGGATATATGTACATTGCTGTTAGTTAGGATCTCATAAATTCACAGATGATACAAAGTTCAAATTTAGGTCTGCATTTACCATTGCTTTTACAAACCATTCTGTGAACCTTTATGTTGTTCCTTCATGGTTCAGTTATACTTTCTTTAGCTGTACTTTTTTGGAACAGCAGTGGCTCCATGCTCGACTCATGACCACAAGAATCATCTTGGGTCAGGTGCTGCATGTATTGTATCCTGGAGTAGAGCTCTTGGCAGCAATTGCCTTGGTACTAAATAACCTACTTATGTTGCTATGCTATAAAAACACCAAAACAATGAACTGCACTGTGATGTCATTTATAGTGTTTGTCCTACAATAAACCCAGGGGATAAACCTTATCAGTTGTGAAGAGTAGCAGTTTCTTACCATTGAATAAAGCCTCTTTTAAATTAAATGGTTTTTTAATGAGGTGGATGAACTTGTCATTGAACACGGGTTCATCATATGAGACTTACAGCACATGGTTCATACAGCCTTTAAAAATTCTTGATTTTGAGGAGTTGCCTTGAAAACTCCTTGAATTTAAACAAGCTGGTCCTTTAATTTGTCAAATAATGCCTTGAATTTTACCAATAACTCCTTGAATTATCAGGGAAATGCAGAATATTTAAACTGAAAAATACATTTAAAACATTTTTAAATAAATAAACAAAATTGTTGGATCAAAATGACACAGTACTGGAAGTTAACACAATAACATATGGAGATGGTTTAATTTCCATAAGATGCAATACAGTTTTAAAACTTTTGGAAGCCTTGAGAAAAAAAAACTCACCAGGCTGTATAAACCATTGTGTCTCCTACTTATATAAGTTATATTTGAGAAGAATATGTCAAATAATGAAAGACCTTTTGTAAATATAAAATATGTCTAGTCCTGTGGGATTAAAAATGATTTGAATTTGCATACATTACTTTGTTGAAAACATGTCTGTTTGTAGCTACACTGTATCTTGTTTGTAGCTACACTGTATTTTGTAACTACACTGTTATCTTGCAGTTTGTAGCTACACTGTATCTTGTTTGTAGCTACACTGTATTTTGTAACTACACTGTTATCTTGCAGTTTGTAGCTACACTGTATCTTGTTTGTGGCTACACTGTATTTTGTAACTACACTGTTATCTTGTTTGTGGCTGCACTGTATCTTTCCTTATGACTAATGATAGTATTATGCATCAGTGAATTGATAGAAGTGTTGTAGGTTGCTTGAAAGAGTGCTTCCAAATTTTGGTGTGCATTATTTTTATACAGTTCAGAATTAATTGCAGACAACTGAACCAACTTTCTCAATTTTCTTGGGATTAGTCAGTTTAATATTGAGTGTGGTTTACATACAGCCAAATGCACAAAGTCAGTTTTTGCACTCGGCTATACAGGTGAACCACAGAAAAGATAATAATGTTTAGAGTAAATGTATGCTGTAGTGAGTTCTGGAACATTCTTGGGACAGCAAATCAATGCCCTTCCTTATTGGATGATCTTATTTGTTCCCACCTGAATGACTTCCTTCACCTGTCTTTTGTTGGAATGGCCCTCTAGGAGTCTGACCATTTACTTCGGGGGCCGCTAGGAGTTTTTCCTCCAAATTATATACTGGCACTTTAGTAACTTGAAGGAAATGTTCTGGGTCTGATTTACAAACCAAGAAACAAACAAAAACAAATTGCATCCATGATGTAAGTTTAAAAGAATTTCTTCAGGTATAAAGAAACAAAGTTACTTGGGCCCTAGCCCCCCAACCCCCAAATTAAATGGTTGGCCCCTGATATTCAAATTTTGAACTGCTTCTGGATCTGTATGATGTATTGTGCCGGTATGGTATTCATGGACTCTGAGCTGTGTCTTGGTCAGATGTTTCTTGATCTTTATTGTTAATGGTACATCTGTTTTCCCATTTAGCTGAAACTTTCTTGGCAATCTAGACGGAAGATCATAGGTAGATTTGTTTGTAAGTATGGGATGGGGGGGATATTATGTTTAATGAATGTGGGGAAAGATGGAGGTTCAGTTTATTTTAGAAGGGGTAGATAGTCTTCCTTCAAACTGACATATTCCTATGTTTTTTTTGTGGAGAAGGGTATTGATTAAAAACCCTGAACATCTTTTTAATCTGTCACTCAACTCTAGATCAAGGAAACAACTTATTATTCTCTATGGCAATCAACTTGTAACTTTGTTGTCATTATGTAGCTAAAGATTAATGTTTGAGAGTATATATCAGTTATTTGTGTATTGATCATGTTGTAATTATAGGTTACTGCATTTGTATGGGAAAATATGAACGAGTTTTTTGGATGGATATACTGCACGACCTTGGGAGTGCCGTATATCCATCCAACAAAATGAGTTCATATTTTCCCATACAAATGCAGTAACCTTTTTATTATTTGCTCAGTTTCTTTTTCTACCTAAGGCTAAATTATTTAAACAAAAATACACTACATGCAGCAAAGTAACTGAACTTATGCTATATTCCAAACTAAATACACAAGCACAGATTCTTCAGTACACAACAACATTATTAATGTACACATAACTCCACCCCAATAAATTTGAACTTAGTTGCACGCTAGACATCACTTTCAAAAGAAAATGGCATTTTGGTCTACTTAAAATTGAAATTTAGAGTCATATTGTGAATGAACACGCATTGCAACAACTTTTCCATTTGGCTGGAATGAATAGATTTTGGTATTTTTGTGGATTTTAAAAAATTTTGTGATTATGGACTGGATTTATCTCTGTCAATTCTACATGAAGTACATCTGATTTCAGCAGCGAGGGAGCAGAGTGTTTACATCTGCAAGTGTGTTTCTGTTCTATATAATGTTCATTTCATTTTGAGTGCAGTAAGAAGGATATAATTGCACTTGGAATGTAGACGAAATTACAGCACAATTTTGAAAGGTGTAATCAAGCTGTAGAACCCATGACATGGCTCATGTAATTCGAATTCACAGAGCTAAGAAAGTACATTTTGAGGAAGTTCAGGATGCAAAAAAGTATATTTTTTGCCATTCTTATTATCAGCCAAAGAAGACACATTTATGCCTTGTCACTTGCATATTATTTGTAGGGACCCAACAGTTTTATGACCTGTCTGGCGTTTATCGCTAGCCTAAATCTGTAACATTGTATCAAAAAAGTTAACGTGGAATATTGCAAAGCAGCTGGTATGTGGCAGTCCATGAAACATCTGCTTTAGTTATTCAGAAACAAATTTAATCAACCAAAGTGTAAAGCGTCTACTACTTGAGTGTACATGATTTGTTTACAAAGTAGTTCATAGTACACTATTGGGCACACGTGTCATGCACATGAGTGCAATATGAAGGTGTGCAGTATTGTAGAATTTCGCACAATTCTGTCAATGTAAAGTTAACGGCGACAAAAATGAGCATATAATAATATCTCAGATTTCTCAATGTTAATTGATCATATTGTAATATCTCAGATTTCTCTGTGTTAATTGAACATATGGTAATATCTCAGATTTCTCTGTGTTAATTGATCATATTGTGATATCTCAGATGTCTCCATGTTAATTGATCATATTGTAATATCTCAGATTTCTCTATATTGATTATATTGTATTATCTTAGATTTCTTTATATTAATTGATTATATTGTATTATCTCAGATTTCTCTATGTTAATTGATTGTATTGTAATATTTCTAAGTCCATTGTCATATACTATAATCATGTATGATTGTGCTATATTCTGAATCATACAGTTTAAATATATAGAACAACTTGTATTCTATTAACCAGAAGAGATGTTCAATAGTTTTAATGATTTCAGAGATCAGGGATGATGGCAGTTTTTCATTATTTAGTCATCCTGAATCCCCATACATCTACCTTTATTACTTGCTGTTGACATGTATGGCTTTTCCTTAGACTGTTTGTGTCCCACACAGATTTTACGTGTGATAAAAATACATTAGGTTGATTTACTGGTGTATTAAGCATTGATGTTCATGAATGTTTTATGGAAACTAAGTAATATTGAACACAGTTACTTTGAAGAAAAAATAGGTTGTGGAATTGAAATGGGTAACTGTGGTCTGTTCCATTTAAACATACATGGTACACAGGGAAGGAATTTAAAGTATTTCACAGTTCGTATGAAAATGATACAAAATTCTAAATTGCATCTTTGGTTGACTGCTTCATGTTGAAAGTGCCTTCCCAGGGTCCCATGAATGATCAGCTTGAACAGCCCTAACACTAAAATCTGGTAATATGTAGATAAATAAAATAATTTATGTATTTACAATGTTTTTGACATATCTGATGTCTACAGATACTATATTTTCAAATTTACGACACTGCATTTCTCATTTATATTAAACCATTGTAAATATGAAACCAGTAAGAGTCATAAGTGCAAGTGAATTGTACATAGTTTAATTGAGTACACGCAACAGTTGTACATATATATTTTGCTTAATGATTAATATATGCAGAGATATTTAGTTCACCTGGCCATAAGGCCAAGAGAACTCATGGTCCATTGGTCCAGTTGTCCATCTGTCATGCGTCCATCCATCAACAGTTGCTTGTTACCACTCTGGAAACAATATATTTCAATTGAACTTGGAACATAGTTTTATCATCAGAATCTTGGATGAGTTCATTAATGAGCAAGAGACATGCAGATTAATGAGGTGATCCTGCTAACCTTGTTACTACTCTGGAGGCCATAGTTTGATGATTTTAGTCAGACTTGCAATATATGCTTGTACCTTTAAGATCTCATGAGTTTGATAATAAGTTAAATCTGTGCATATTAATGAGGTAATCACATCTGATCGGCTGAGTTTGTTACCACTCTGTAGGCCATATTTCTGGTCTAATATTTTTCAAAATTGAAATATAGGGTTATAGCAATTAGATCTTGGGCAAATAATGAGAAAACCATTTATGCTAATAAGGTGATCTTGTATCTAATTGCCAAAGCTTGTTACACCCCAGAGAGCACCATATTTCTTATTCAAATTGCAGTTTAGGTATACATCATTGAAGAATGAGATCTACGTATATTTGAGATAATCTTGTACCAAATTGGCTGAGCTTGTTACCACTCTGAAGGTGGTATTTCCTATCCAATTTTGGTCATGTTTTGCATATATGTTTATCTCATCCAAATCATGAATGAGTTCAGTAATGAGCAAAATTAGCACACATTAATGAGGTTGCATCTAATTGGCTGAACCTGTTACACTTCTAGAGGTCAGGTTTGATCAGACTTGGAATAAATACTTACCTGTATATCGTCAGGATTTCAGATGGGTTCAGTGATGAGTGAAGTCCTTGCATGTTAATGCGGTGATCCTGCATCAGATTTTCTGAGCTTGTTATCCCTGATGAGGCTATAACTCTGAACCAAATTTGAACAGACATGGAATGTATGTTTATATCATAAAGATCTCAGCTGGATTCAATAATGAGTGAGATCCACACATATTAATGATGTAATCTTGCATGTGATTGACTGACCTTGTTAATACTCTGGAAGTCATATTTGTCATAAAGATCTGAGATTCAATAATGACCGAGATCCACACACACATTAATGATGTAATCTTGCATGTGATTGACTGACCTTATTACCACTCAGGAAGTCATATTTGTAATCTGATTTTGATCAAGCTGGGAATGTATGATTCTGTCGTCATTATCATGGATGGCTTCATTAATGAGCTAGATTTTATTGTTGAAATGATCTTGATTTGATTGATAGGGCTTCTTATCACTCCTAAAGTCTTATTTTTTTCTGTTGTGTTTATTGCAGTCAAGATCTTGGATTACACAGATTATGAGCCAAAAACTGTGCATATTGATTATGTCTTCATCTTTAGTTTTTTTTATCAGGATATAGTAAAATATGTAAAATGAACATGATATAAAAGTTTGGGACAGTTTACATAGCATGTGTTATTAAGTAATTCCATAGGCCTGCTTAGTCAAATGGTTGACTGTTAGGTTATGTAAGCCAGGTAAGTGATATCTTTTTGTTTTACATTTTGTTTTTATTATTTGTTTTGTGGTACTTAAGATATCTTGTTAGCATAATTTAGCAAAATCCATTTGAAGATGAGAAATGAAAATTTATAGACATAATTGCATTCATATGTTAAAGGCCTGATCTCATTTTTAGGCCATGAAAGCAGTTTTTCATTGTTATTAAACTATTTTAACAATTTGGGTAAAATCCTTCTTAGTGCACTTTATCAAAAACTATACAAGTTAGATAAAATTGTTTTGATCTCCAGTCAGATCATATTTCTATCTAATTATAGAGGTATTTGAAATTTGTCTAGTTTGTGCCTGAAGTTTGAAAACAGTTGCCAGACTTTGATCTGAAAAATAAATTCTGCTATGTTAGATCATGTGGTAAATCAGTTAATCTGCACTATGGATTTTTTTTATTCTGGTTCTGTTCACCTTTAATAATTACCTATTAGTAACTAGTATTTCATTCTATAATTCCCCTCTGTGAAATGTTTCTTGTGGTAGCTGAGTTGATAAAATGTTTGATTGGTTGGCTGCCTCAATAGTGTCTTAAAAGTGCTGTCAAAACCAACAAAAACAAAATAAAGTTGACACTGATTAAAGTTTTATTTATTCCTGAATTATGCATTTCAGCATTATAATTTTCTAGTCATTTTCATTATTTAAATACTCTTGAAAATACACTATACTATCAGATGCTGGCAACTTTAAGAAGTAAATCTGCAGACTGCAGCTCTACCCCCTTAATTCTGAATTGTCAGATATATTGTTGTACAAAAAGGAATTGCCTTCTGAGAGTTTTGATCACTTTGACCAAGTCTCGTGACTGCCATCCCTTCCAACATTGCAATATCTTCAGCACTGGTTGTGAAAATTTTCCCATGTTGATACTATACAAATATGGACAAAGTGAAAAGTATTTTACATAAGTAAAATTTTGTGAGAACATGCCTTTCAAGAAGCCTGGCCAATTTAGTGCAGATCTTGTATTTTAAAATTTTTATTGGTACCTTAATTTAACTTTAGCAGTATTCAGTAAATTGGATAATTGTAACGGTGAAACCACTATCAATCCATTCTACCAAAATATGATGACTATTCCTGGTCCAGGTCACAATACACCCTTGAAACCCAAATGTTTTGTCTACAGTCAAACATGTCTTTAAGGTCACCAGGACAACTCATCACCTCTTTTGAAACATACATGTCTACAGTCAAACATGTCTTAAAGGTCACCAGGACACCTCATCACCGCTTTTGAAACCTGCATGTCTACAGTCAAAGATGTCTTTAAGGTCACCAGGTCACTCATCTCCTCTCTTGAAACCTATAAGTCTTGTCTACAGCCAATCATCTCTTTAAAGTCACCAGGTCACCACATCACCTTTCTTGAAACCTACATGGCTTGATTACAGTCAAACATGTCTTAAAGTCGCCAGGTCACCTTATCACCGCTCTTAAGCTATCATCTGTCTCCAACAGCAGCTGTTCACAAGACACCTTCCCACGCACCTTACTTACTGTATAAACAAGATGTGTGTATGTATTTTAGAGCACGTAAGTAATGTAATACATGTAGGTTCAACATGTACACCATATTGTGATGTGGCAAGTAAAGTGCCCAGGAACATACGATGGCTGTTGTCCAGGAATTATTGAATGGCATGATTCAACTCCACAGTAACCAGTTCAGCACACTTGCTACTGTGCCATTGTTGACTGTAAAAAAAAAATGTAAACCTCTGTTAAGCAACCATCTGTCTTAAATGGCCAATGTTTTAGTTCTCAGAAACTGGTGGTTTAGAAAGTTCAGCTGAAAGGACTCATTCAGCATACTCTTGAAAAATCAATTCAGTCTGCCCTTGTCATTTGAAAATGAATGAATATTTGTAGTGTCCAATACAAATTGTATGTTCTATTAACTGTTGTACAAAGTTGATACACTTATTTATGAATTTTAATATGAAAATTAATATATATTTTTCAAGGGAAAGTTAAACTTTGTGCTGCAGTTCCTTGTTAACACAAATTACTAGTTATTTTTCAAGGGAAAGTTAAATTTTGTGCTGTAGTTCCTTGTTAACACACAAAAAGTTTGCATTTTGTCCAACTGCATGAAAGAAGAAAATTGGTGCTTTGAATTTATAATTGATTGATTGATGGGAAGTACAGTTCTCTATAATGTAGATACTTTATATGTAGGATTTTTTCTTCTAAGTTTCACAAATATCTTATTTTTTGGTGTTTATTTCTTCTGGCATTTCAACTACTATATTGACTTTTTAATGTTGTCTTGTGACTGAACAGCTAACAATTTAAATTTCAATATATAACATACATTTAATGAATTGTATAAAGATATTTTATTTGCTTTGAAAAAATAAGCATCATGTAGATAAGAACAAAATGTATTAATCTTGGGTAGTAATGAAATAAAAATAGTTACGTTCATTAGAACTTAATTGGTTTTATTTATATATCCACCTGTAGAGGAGGTATAGAGTCATCTTTGTGTCCATCTTTCTCTAGAGTGGTTTAGAGTAATATTTGTGTCCATCTGTCTGTTACAGGGGGATGTAGAATAATACTGGTGTCCATCTGTCCTTTAGAGGCGTTATTTAGTAATATTTTTGTCCATCTGTCCTTTGATGGGTGATATAGTAATTTTGTTTCAGTCTGTCCTTTAGATGGGTGATATAGTAATTTTTGTTTCAATCTGTCCTTTAGATGGTTAAATATAGTAATTGTTGTGTCCATCTGTCCTTTAGATGGGTTGTCGAGTAATTTTTGGGTCCATCTAACCTTTAGAGGGTTTATAGAGTAATTTTTTTTAGGGGTTGTATAGTAATTTTTGGATCCATCTGTCCTTTAGATAGTGTATATAGTAATTTGCATCCCTCTTTCCTTTAGAGGTGGTATATAGCAATATTTGAATCTATCTGTCCTTTGGAAGGGGTATAGAGTAATATTTTAGTCCATCTGTAAAGGCGCAAGATTTTATAGCTAAGTTTGCAGTATATTCTATCATGGTCAGCTTGACTTGTAACCGTTAAGATTGATGTATGGGTTAGATTCACAATAAATTACTGACTGTGAAGGATGTGATATGCTCTGTTTAGAGCATGAGTAAAGTTTAATTAGAGTCCGTTTGATAGTGAGAGATGGAAGAGGCCAATGTTATGTAAGATCAAACAGTGGAAAATGAAGAGTTGAAACAAGCCAGAGGAAAACTTATGGAAACTCTTGAGCCATTTGAAATAGGTGTTATAAAATGATATTTTCCAGAATAGTTA
Source organism: Megalonaias nervosa (assembly GCA_016617855.1). NCBI lineage: Eukaryota > Metazoa > Mollusca > Bivalvia > Unionida > Unionidae > Megalonaias > Megalonaias nervosa. Next base: position 4,796 of record JAECUM010007239.1, on the reverse strand, counting down.
CTTGTAAAGGTGGCCTAGAGAGAATTATTCTGACTTCACTGCGCGTTAAAATTTTGGTGGTTAGAGAAAGTTATTCCTGGTAGGCTAAGCTAAATGAGCGGGTGTGTTACCCAGAAAAAATTTCATGGTTTAAGTATCATACAACATAGTATTAGGCAGTCCAAGTTTTTCTGCCTTGGGGAAAAATCAGAGGGGCTCAGAGGAAAATTAATAAGTTTTTCTCTTGTTAAATAAATTATCCGAGGGATAGAGGGTCTGGAAATTTTAGAGAACCAGAAAAGAGACAGAGGGAATTATCTGATGATAAGTGAACGTGGGCTTGGGAAGGCACAAATCTATTGTCTCAGTTGCATATAATATTTTCACTGATGTAAGTTTGTAATTATTTGTTGAATTTATTCAGTCTAAATTCATGCTTTGATTTTCCTTGAGTTCAGCAAATAATTGTACATTCATCTGTCTTGACCGTAATTGAAATCATGTAGTGTAGGAATTTCATGCATTACTCTGATACACATTGTGAGAACTAATTTATTTGTCTTGAATGTTAGAGGAATCATATATCCTATAGGTTTCATGCATTTCATCTGATACAAATTGTGAAAAGTAATCATCTGTCTTAAATGATTTGTATCATTTGTGTTGAGAATTGATTAGTCTCTGTCAGGAAGTGTATGTCATTGAACTGCTAATTAGCAAAGTAACTTAATTAGGTCAATGAGTGAAGTCCATTAATTCATTTGTTTAATTAAGTTGTGAATTTTTTCAACCTAGAATCGATTTTGTTACAATTAGGAACGTGTTTTGACTTGGATAGTTAAGATAGTGATTTATAACCCACAGTGGGATATAATGGTTTATCTAAGAGGTCTAATTATGTCATGGTTCCAGTAAAATGCGAGGAGGAGCTAGAGAAAAAAACAACAAAAAAACCCCATTAATTAATGGTAATAGAGCTATGAGTGTGTATTAGGTTGTGAACCGACCATAGCTTAATTCTGTTGAATTACGATAAGACAATATCAGACGAAAGATAAGAGTGGTAATAGTGTTTGATCCCAGGAGAAGAAAAAACCTGACATGTATAGGTTGGGTATTATATTTTATTTCAAATAAAATAGCTCCATACATGTACTGCACAGTGGTAAAGAGCGCAGTCTACAGCCAAGAAGGTTGATAACCAGAAGAGGCTTGAGGAAGAGGGTGATGGAAATTAAATATGGCAACAGTGATTTAGAAAAGACTAGAAGCAACCAGGTGATGCTGACTTGCCAGCAATTTTAGTTTTGATCCTTCACTTGATTGCATGATGAAATTTGTTCTATCGGTATAACAGAACGGCTAAATGAATTTGCACAAATTTTGTCACTCTATTTCGTAGAGAAAGTGACTTATTCAACTCGTGTTGAATTTCATTTTGTTTTTGTAACTGATTATATTGTTATATTTTACATGCAGGGGCTCATGTTGTTCTATTCTATATTTCTGTTCAGATCTCTGTTATTCCAGCCATTAATTTCATATTTTATTTTATTGTTTATTTGATCCGGGCAATAATACTATGGTCGATTGTCACCTAGATAATGATGACCAAACACCATAAGGGGTGGGGATCGCACATCTCCCCACCTCCGACAGTGATTTGGGTGTCCATATCTCCTTTACAGTGGGTATATAGAAATCTTTGTGCCCATCTATCCTTCCATCCAGCACACAATCCCATTAGGGCAACTAGTCCTGCACAACTTCTCTACATTAACATCATCTGTAAGTCGCGAATGAGGGAAAAAAATGTCCCTTTCGTGAACCAAATCCAAACTACTGAGTGTTTTTGCAGTATGTCATCAAGGTAGAGGACGACGTTCTTTACAGGGATAAGATGCAGTTCAACATTTAGGTGAGGGCTGAAGGGTTAAGATTAGGCTGAATGGAAGGGCACGGAAATGGTATACTTTCCAAAACTATGTAAATTGCAGGTATTTGTGTGATGCTGTTTTGAGTCGACCTGTCCGGAGCACGTGTTGTACAAGTCAAGATTGATTAATTGTCACTTTGCCCTGAAAGAGATGGACTATGCCATCTCCATCTTGAATTTCAGGACAGAAATCAATTGATTGAGTCTGCATAAGTTTATCACAGGTCTCATTTTGCAGTTCTATTTCGTAACCAGAAATATTCTGGCATAGAAACCATGGTATGGAGTTTGTAAACTTTTCCACCAGCTGTTTTATGCACAAAGACCATTTCTTTATGCAAAACGTGTTACGTCATGGGATCGCTTGAGAGTTTCATCGTGAATGTGGAAGACAAATGTGGAGGGGCTGGATGAATGAGATATGAAGACCCTTTTAGGTTCATTAAAGTCTGGGAGAAAGAATTAGTCTGTTCCTACAGGTGGGTCTCCAATCGGCGGTATGAACAACAGGCACTGACGGTTGGAAGGAGGCCTGGGGAGGAAAACTTGGCTTTCTCTTCCCTATCCTGCCTGCCCGCGGAAATTAGGGGCATATGGCCGCATATAACTAGCTTGGCAATGAAAATTTGTATGTTACTGAGAACTTTCCTTATGTTCCCTCTGGCGTTGATCATCCCCTATCTGGTAAATTCCCAAATGGGTTAGTGAAAAAATAGGGGTTTGCACTGGTTGCTGAAGGGACAACTCTTGTGCCTCTTGCTTTCTCACCTTAATTATTTTCCCACGAACACGAGACTGCGTTCGCAATGGTGTGGTGAGTGGTCTTATTGACCAACTTGGTTATACGGTCTACTGAATCCCAGTCAATGTAATTTCAAACCTTTCAGCTAGTCAAAAGATCGCCAGAGACGCAAGGTCAAGTAGTGAAGTTGACACGATATTTCTTGCTAACTTTAAATCGGCATTAAACACTTGTCTGTACACTTCATGACAGAATGGAGCAAACGGATTGAAAGCCGCAATATATTTGTCTAAGATAGGTATAGCTGAATATTACTCAGCCTATGCTATTTTTACCTATGCAGTAAGAAAGGTTTGGGCATGTGACTCGCCATCTTCGCTAACCAAGGTTCCGGTATGAAAATTCTATCTGTACCTTGGCGGATCGAACAGATATCATGAGTTTCTTCCCTTACTATGTAATGCCAACTAACCAATAGCGTGGTTCATTGTACATCGGCCGCAAATGGTGGGGGCAATTAAACAAAAAAGATACTTTGGTTTAACAGTGAAATTATGGCTATGTACCAGATGGAAGCTATTGCAGGTGTATTTGAGTGAAATGTATTTGTGCAAACACGGACCGGCACTGGATAATTGCTTATTTATTAATCCATTCAAGTTGTATGCTCCCCTAGTCTCGATCATATAGGAAGAGTGTTGAATTTTGAACAACTTAATTTTGATTGGATGCGGTGGCTAAGATAATTTCAAGCCTTCAAAATTACTCGAGCGCGTAGGCCAGGCTGAACTAAAGATATTCTGTACACATTACAGCCATGAATAAGAATTATAAAAATTAGATAAATCATGTACCAGGAGTTAAAAAAATATAGATATACATAACACCTCCCCTCATAAGGAAAAAGAAAGATTTATGCAGTAAAACTTTCTCTATATGAATCAAATACACACATGACAAAATTTCAAAGGAACAGGCATGCTGAATGTACAAAAATTCGTACAAAATAAAGCAATATAAAACTCTTATACACGTGAAAGTGCATCTGCGATTAAATTTTCTTTTCCCTTGATGTGCTGAATATCGATGTTGTATTCTTGCATCATCAAACTCCATCACAGCAACTTAAGTTTTTATTTTTCATCTTGCTGATGATAGTAAGAGTGGTGCGATCACTGACCACAATAATCGAGAAAGGAACAGAATTAATATACACTTCAGAGTGTTGTAAAGCCAAAATTAAAGCCAGACACTCCTCGGTAGTGGAATAGTTTTTCTGGTGCTTATTTAACCTTTTTGAGAAATAGCACACTGGATGTTCCACGCAATTTTTATCTTCCTGAATTAATACGCCACCAACCCCTACATCACTCGCATTAACAGATACTTTAAATGGTTAATTGAAATCTGGGGCTGAAAGAACTGGTTCACTCTTAAGTATGGCCTTTAGTTTATCGAATTCCTCCTGACATTTCTCAGCCCCATAAAACTTGGTCTTCTTACTTAATAAATTGGTCAGGGGCTCATCAATTATGGAAAAAATTGAGCAAAATGTCCGATAATATAGTCATACAAAAAAATCGCATCAGTTGCCTTTTACCGATAGGCAGTGAGAATTCATAGATGGCTTTAACCTTAGCTTCTACAGGCTCTACAGGCTTAACATGTCCATGTCCCACAATATGTCCTAAAAATTTGACACAGGCTCGGCAAAATTCACTTTTTCTTAGATTAACTGTCATATTTCCCTCACTCAAGCGAACTAGGACTTTCCTGATAGTTTACAGGTGATCCTTACAGGAATCTCTGTAAATAATGACATCGTCAATATATGCATCACAGCCATTTATACCAGATGTTACCATTTCATTAAGAGCTGGAATGTACAGGGAGATTTCTTCATACCAAATGGCATCACTTTGTATTGATAGAGTCCATCTGGAGTTGCAAAAGCCGAAATTTCCTTTGCTGTATCAGTAAGTGGAATCTGCAAGGATCCTTTTAACAGGTCAAACGTGGTGACATATTTTGCATTTCCAATCCTGTCAATAAAGTCATCATTCTCGGTATTGAAAATGAGTCTGTTTTGGTGACGCTGTTCACTTTTCTGTAGTCTGTGCACATTCGGAAAGAATTATC